>VSMD01060135.1:0-131183 GCA_008750895.1 Mirza zaza | reverse complement strand
GCGTTTCAAGTGAGAGAAATAAAATTGCCTTCTGCAGGCCACAGTCTCTTCTTCCTCAGGCAGGGGCTGAAGGCTGAGGGGCTCGCCAGCCAGCCTCAAAAGGCTCTGGGTCCACAAAGCCCCCACCCTTCCTCCTTGTCCCCGCTCGATCCGGGGCCCCCGGTCACTTACAATGGCCTTTTCCCGCCGCTTCCTGGCATGCCGGACGCTTGGCGTTCTGTCTGAACACGGCCCTCTGCTCTCACATCTGTCAGTGAACAAGCAAAGCAGAGGCACTCACTCTCGGGAGGGACCACGGGGCCGGGGGGCATGCTTGTGCTCCAGGAGGCAAGGAGGCTGCTTTGGAGCTCAGGCCAGAGGGCACACGTGTCCAAACCCCCTCCTGCAGAAACACAGCTTCCCTTCAGCAAGGTGGCCCAGAGCTGAGTGTGGGTCTGAACATTTGGACGCATGCCTTCTGCCAGCTTCCGGGGCCACCTCATCGGGAACCACTGTGTTGCTAATTATAAAACACCCTGCTGAGCCTCGTCTATGCCCTATCCGACAGGGGCAGGACAGCCCTTTCACTTCATTACCTTATTTGACGGGACGAAAAAACCCTAGCAGGCCTTATGTTTCCCAATTTTCTAGACAAAAAGCCTGAGGCTCGGGTTTGAGATGGGACTGGCCTACAGTTAGAAGGCGGGAAAGTCAGAGCTAGAAGCAAGTCTTCTGATTCTAGAACTGCTGCTCTCTCTACAGCTTTGTGCCTCGGCCAAGCAACAGCCCCCCGCCCACCACAGCCCCCACTAATTAGTCCGCAGAGCCCACGCAGGCCCCCGGGTGCAACGCGCCTGCAGCCTTCCTCGCCTGTCCGCACGCTGCCCTTGCTCCTCCGGTCTGAGTCCTTGAGAAATACGGCCCGGAGGACAAAAACGCAGGCCCATGAGTCAGACAGCCTGCGTACGGACCCTGCTCTACCACCTCCCTGCTGGGTGACCTTGGGCCAGGTACAGAAGCCCTCTCAGCTTCAGTTCTTCTGCAAAACAGGAATAACCAACTGTGTCCACCTCCTTGGCTATTTGTGAGGATTAGATTTTAAAAAATGCAGGTAAACCCTTAGCCTAGGAACTGTTTGATAAATGTTTGCTCTACTTTCCTATTTAACCTCTCTGAGCCTCAGCATCCACATCTATAAAATGGGGATAAGAAGCAGATGTACCTTCCAAGTCCATCTGTGAAGCTCAAACAGGGTAACAGGAGGGGGTGTGACTTGCAAACTTTAAAGTGCTATGTAAGTATAGTATTCTCATCCCTTTGCAACAGCATGGGTAGGCCGTGCCCACCTGAAGAGCTGAGTTGACTGGAAGGCACTATGGGGTTTAGGGTCTGTGTTGTTAAACTGGCTCAAAGTGCCTCCTGTGCATGGATGTTTGGTAGTGGAAGCACCAGTCTGGAGAAAGGCTGGTTACTAGTTTACCAGGCTTACCAGGTACCAAACTCGGCAAGAATCCAGTTAACCAATTAACTTTCTCCAGTGAGCAGAAAAAAGCCAGCCTTGAGCCTGGCCCAGAGGTGAGAAGAGGAAAAGGAGAATCCATGTGGGTTTCTACAGAGGTTGTCAACAGTCCCACAGCAAGTGCAGGAATACAAGCCCTGCCCGAATACTCCTGAGCTGGGCAGGACAGGAGGAGGCAGGGAAGCTCCAACTTTGGCCCCGGGGATGTGTTTCAACATGAAGAGGAAACGGCCGGCGTGGAGACTGAGCGGTTTAGCTCACAGCAAAACAAGGCTGAAGCCAGACCCTTGACCTGTGGGGACCGTAAGGCTTGTGCTCCTCCTGGGGAAAGAAGGGAGCCAGAAAGAGAGGCTCAGAGAGGCCCGACAGATGCCAACTCCAACTGATGGCTCCTGGCTTATTACACAGAAGGGTTTGTGGGAGAAATTGCCGGGGAACTCATGGGGAATAGAAAATTTAGGGCTTCTTAACACTAGTTTGTGGGGAGTTCACAAACCCCCTAAAACTGAATGCCTAGTTAGATGCTTATGTACATTTTATCGGAGAGAGGGGCCTTTGTTTTAATCAGCTTTGCAAACAGTTAAGAGCCATCGGTGTAGACCTATAAATACGAAGCTGAAGTACTCTAAGAACACCTGGCAGTGTTAGGAATGCCAGTTCTCCACCACCACCCCCACCCGACACATCAGATGCCCAAGTGGGCCCAGCAAGCCCGGCTTACGCCCTGCAGGTGACACCGGGCTCAGCTCTGTACCCAAGAGCAGCACCTAGTGGCCACTCAGGCCCTCCTCGGGCACAGGGCTGGAAACCAGCCTGCCCAGGAAGGACCAGGACCTGCCGTCCTGCTGTGATCTGAGACAGGCACCATCTCCCCCCACCACACCAAAGCTGCCAAACCTCTGTTCTTTCTGCCCAGCTCCCTGGCTGACTTTGGACTGGCTCAGTGAGCACAGATGGTTCGGGTGAGCAGGACCCTGACCCGTCATCCCACACCAAGGTAAAGCTCTCACAGGTGGCAGACTGCCCAAGCCACAGCACAATTCAGTGGGATCCAGAGATGGGAATAATCACTACGTTGAATCCAGGGACTTTTTCAGAACACAGATTAGGGCTAATCTTTCTCTTACATGTAAACATCACATAGATTTTCAACTGGGCATGTACATGTTTGCACAAAAACCTATCCATTTTAAATAAAAAAGCAGATGCATAAGGGACAAGTTCATTTAGACATAATGCCACAATCAGCCAGGAAGTGGGTTTTCTTGTTCTCCCGAGGCCAGGAGATTTGGAGATTTGGGACACTCCAATTTCACACACCAGGCTTTGCTTGCTTCGGACTCGCCCACAGCTCCCCCAAGGAGACCACCTTCAGGGCCTCCGACCAGGACACAGGCCCCAGAGGGAGATGTAGCCTCAGTTTCCAAGAAAGTTTCCCGGGGCTCCTCTCCCCACTCACGCCCTGGAACCTGGGGTCCTCAGCTGCCCACGGCCCCTGAGGCAACCCGTCCATACCTGAAGTTCCTTCGGGTGGCTGGTGACCAGGAGCGGCAGGATGAGGAGCCAGAGCTCGAGCGGCTGCGGGAACAGAATGGCCGACTGGCCTTGCTCGGTGGGCTCTGGTAGGGGCAGTGGTCGGAGCGAGGGGGGCTGACCCCTGAGTCCTCTTCTTCATTGTCCTCCTCCTCATCTTCCTCCTCCAGGAGGAAGCTGCTCTCACCACTGCTGCTGCTGCTGTCCTCAAAGACGGTGTCATATTCAGGGCTCTTACATGAGGCTAGGTCTTCATCCTCCAGGGCGGTCTCCAGGAGCCCAAAGTGCTTGGTGAGGCTGGCGCGGATCTCGTGGTCTCTCAGCAGCATACTGTCCTTGGGTGGGACGCCAGCATCACAGCTCCTGTCTTCCTCCCTGCTGGGGGCCTGTGCCTCAGCCCGAGGGGCACCCTGCTGGGGCCAGTCCTCAAGGTGGACCCCAGATGGCTCCCAGGACCTCAGCACCTTCCTCTGTAGGGCGCCCTCTGGCCTGAGCACCTGGCAGTAGTCATGGTCTCCAAAGGAACAGGAGAAGGGGCGCTTCTGGCCAGCCTGGGAGGCCGGCGGCTGGGCGGTGGCATGCCGCAGGTGGGACAGGAGCTCACTCCGCTCTGGGTGCTTCTTTGGCAGCTTGTGGGCAGGCCCCGAGGTGGCCCCGAGCTGGAGGCCCTCAGGAGAGGGGAGGCTGGGAGCTGTGTCATTGCCCAAGCCATGCTTGATGTCTGGCTTGAAAGGGTCCTCCTCTGTGGGCTTGTACGGGGGTGTGGTGGGTGGAGTGAGGCCTGCCCAAGCAAGAAGAGAAATGTGAGGTCAAGACAGATCACTTCTCCAAGGGAACACTACTCTGGGATTGCAGGTATCACTAACTGATCACTGCCCTGCTGGCTGAGCCTGGAGGTGGCCTGGGAATCCTTTAGTCCTCTGGCGTTGGCATGCGATGACATCCATTTGCCATCGCTTTTGTGACCTGGTAATGGCAGCTGGAGCCTCCAAGTTATCTGAGATATCTCTTCCTGCTGCACATCCAGCCATCTGACTACAGCTCCTAAATGCCTCCGCGGTCTCCCTGCATGGAGTCAGGCAGGTGCCAAAGACTGGGATCTGACAGCACCCTATGGTGCTCCTGCAGCTGACCTTGGTCCTCATTCTCCCCAAATTGCCACAATGCCCTTCTCTTCCTCCCTGGGGCTCCTGAAGCCTATAGGATAAAGAGCAAATACCTCTGCCTTTTGGCCCATTCGTCACTGCTCTTTCCTGCCACCTCCCTTCTACCACACAGCAAGCCCAGGTGATTAGCGTCTCTGATGTACCAGGGGCTTTTCTTGGCCTGATCCTGCTGCTGGCCATATCTTCCTCTTCTTGGTCTTTCCGACGTCTGATCATCAAACCCTCATGTCCCCACATGAGGTTTCACATGTCCCCTGCTCTGGGCGCCCTGTAGTCTTCCCAGGCCACATTCCTACCCAGCCCTGCCCTCTTCTGCAATCCAGAGCTCCTGCACATACTCTGAAATTAGTCACATCAGACAGTGCTCGCCATGGTGCAGGTCCCTGTCTCTCCCAAGAGACTGCGAGCTCCTCTGGGGAAGATTCGTGTCTCTTTCTTTTCTGGCCCTCATACCACCTTATGTGCCGATTATGGGCAGCTGAATGGCCGACCCCTCCTTGAGTCTCTCAACACCCACCACAGCCTGTGGGCAGTGGCGGGGAGGGCTCTCTGGGCACCCCTCACTGCCTGAGGGGCTCTTCAGTGTGGGCAATTCATGCCAGGGGGCTCTCCAGCTCCCTCAAAGGCACCCCACCAGCGAACCCCCGGCTCACCTGCTGTGCCGCAGAGCTCCACTGTCAAGGTCTGCTCAAAGCTCTTCTTGCCAAAAGGAGGGTCGCTGATGGGGGCAGGGAAGACAGAAAGGAAAGAGGCAGGTCGGCAGCAGCTTCCACTTCCCCCAGCATGCAAGGCGAGTAAGGGACACAGGGATGGCCCCTGCTTCTGCTGCCATGGAAACGGAGCCTGGGGAGGTCTGCTGGGGGGACCCCCCCACCCCAGCTGTTAAAGAAATTCAAGCTGCACAATTCTTTTAGGAGATGCAGGCAAGGTTTGCTGAAGTGTGGACAGAGGACAAGTGTTGTCAGCCTCCTCGTTTTACAGGTGGAGCAACTGAGGCCCAGAGGGAAGAAGGGACTTGCCGGAAGTCACATGGCACTGTCAGCTTTTCCTCAGGGACAAAAGAATTCTTTTTAGGGTCCCAAAGAGGACAGCTTATGAAATGGCCTGATGCCTGATACCCAATCTTTCTGCTGGGCCCGCAGAAGTCAGCTTCTAAAAACCAACCCCTTCCAAAGGAGCCCAGCTCCTAAGGGCCCCAGATGACAATGAGGGCAAGGGCCTCAGGCCAGGCCAGGTTCAGCGACTGATGGAAACCCTCCCTCCCCCAACACACACGCCCAACAAGACAAACTTGCATGGAATACTACACCAATAACTCCTAAAAATATACCTTTGTGACAAGGTCAGCATGAGGCACCTGGGAGAGTCTGAAAAGAAGACAAAAACATAAAAATAAATTTCTCCAACACAGCATCACTAGCAGATGTTTCCCCTCTGGAGGAGACCCCAAACTTCCACTGGTGCCAAGCACAGCTGCCCTTCGGGCAGGTGACCCAAATGCCTCTGCATTTTTAGGGACGGGCAGGAATTACTCAAACCCACCTTCCTCCCCAGGCTCTCAGCCCAGCGGCTACTTGATTTTTGCGGGAAGAACAGATGGGCACAAGGGTGACACCTTCTGGCCAAACAGGGTAGCACAGGGAAGAGCTCTGACTCCCAAGTCCCACAGCCTGGGGCTCTGGACAGAGTCCGGTGCAGGACTGATCACTCAACAGACTGAGCCTCTCGGTCTGTGTCATTCACCGGAGACAAGAACCCGTGCCCGCCACACAGGCTTCTCGTCGGGAGCCAACGAGCATAACCTGTGTTATATCCGAGACCAGGGCCGGGCCCGGGCAGTGCACAACAGCCAACGGTTACTGTTATCATCGCCACTATTACCTACAGCTAAATTTATAGACACACTTCCGTCACATCATCCTCGGCAAGTCTACGTTATAGCACCGCTCACAATGTGTAATTCTCTTCCTTTTTTGTTTACCTTTTGACCGTCCCCCACCCTCCCTCCGAAACATAAGCCCCACGAAGGCATCTTGCTCCCCGTTTGTTAAGAGGCATCCCGCCCGCGGGTGATGGGAAACTCAGAGATGGGCGGCTGTTCTCCTGAAGATCTGCCCTGATTAGCCCAAAGGGAAGCTGCAGCCCCAGAGCAGACGGGGCTCGCCCAACCTGGCAGACACTCGGGGCAGGCCGTGCACGCGGGGCCCCCGGCGCCAGTGCAGAGGGCACGCCACACCTGTCCCTGCCCCCGCCTCGCAGACCGCCAACTCTGACTACCTCCGGGAGGGAGCCTCGGGCAGCTGGGGTCCTCATCCGTGTCCCCGCACCCGCTCTCGCAGGGGCTCTCCAGGGCGGGAATCTGGGGTCCCAGTAGAAGCTGCTGGTCCTGGCCAGTGTCCTCATCCGTGGGGCTGCCCAGCTCCCCCTCAGTGTCGTAGGCCTTGGGGGCCAGGCACAGCGAGGGCAGCGCACCTCGGGGCTCCGAGGGGACTAGGGACTCGTCAGGGAACGTCAGCCAAGGGCCCAGCTCAGGGTTCAGTCTCCGTGACCGCCGCACAGGGCACACAGAGCTCCCCAGCTTCCTCCCCGGCTTGGTCCGCAGCAGGCCTCGGCCCGGCCTTTTCCTGCCCCACTCCTCCTCCTCTTCTTTTTCTTCTTCCTCTTCCTCCTCCTCTGCATCTTCCTCCTCCTCCTGCTGCTGCGGCCTGGCAGGCCGGCGGACGTCCCCCTGCACCTCCAGCCGCAGTGGGCGCAGGCTCGGTCTGGGCCCGGCGTTCTTGGGCGAAGCCGCGATCCTTACCTCCTCCACCGGGGGTGGGTGGCCAGGGGAGGCCTGGCCGTCTCTGGGGGGCCTGGGCTTGGACTGCGGGGTGAGGGAGGCGTAGACAGGCGTGGCCAGGCGGTAGGGTTTGCTGACGTCACAGAGAACATCTCGAGCTAGAAGCTCCCTCAAAATGGAGAACTCAGCCCAGGAGGCTTTGGAGGGGTGCTGGGGCCGGGGCATGACTCGTGTGGAGGGGCTGCCGCAGGGCTGGGGGGCTGGCAGCTTCCTCTGGGGGAGGCAGTAGGTGTGCATGTAGCGGATGAGCTGCACCACGGCCTGCATGTCCTCCTGGGGGACCCGGGCACCAGGGCTTGCCCTCGCGGGCGCTGGGCAGTCCCAGGGAGAGGCTGGAGCTGGCTGGGGGCTTGGGCAGTCCTCACCCGGCTCCTCGTCCTCCCTGGCAGGAGGCCGGGGACTCCAGGGGGCTGGCAGCTGCAGGCCCCTGTCCGGGGAGTGGGCTTTCGAGGTGAGGTGCTTATGCAGCTCTGTGCAACTCCGGCTCTGAGGCTGCGTTGCGGGGGCCTTCTTGTCGTGCGTGTTGTCTACCTAGAGAGGGAAGATGCCAGGGTGAAGAGGGAGCCCCACACTGCTGCTCCCTTCTGCCCCATCCCACGGCCCCTGGCCAGCCTGGAGTCTCACCTGGACCAGGAGGACAGGCATGTTTCCTTCACTCCACCCCAGCCTCCAGTACAGAGCCTGGCCCCGGGCCGTGCTCAGCGGAGGAGGAAGGAAGGATGGCCAGCCTCCTAACAGGTCTCCCAGCCACACAGACCCTTCCAGATTCCCTGCCAAAGCCCTGCTCTGACCATCCCCCTCCCCAGCTCCATACCCTTCCATAACGGAGCCAGGAAGTGGACTCGTGGCTGCCTAGGGCTGGGCGTGGGAAGGTCGCACTGTAAACGGGGGACTGGGGATCTCCTGGGATGACAGATATGTCCTATTACGGGGTTGTGGCCATAGATGCACAACTGTAAATTTACTAAAGATCACAGAATTGTACTTTTAAGATAGGTGGCTCTTATGTGTGTAAATGGCACCTCAGTAAAGCTGTTTAAAAGAAGAAGAAATTCACTAGCTCCCCCGGACCCACAGGACCCTAGGGAGGCTCCCTGGCTGGGTGGCTGAGCCCCCTGCAATCTGGCACCAGCCGCCCCTCTCCAGCCTTGTTAGCCCCACTCGTCCGCAGGGTGGCTTTCCTCCCAGTGTGACCCGTCTTTCTGGTGGGGCTGTTTCTCACCATTTGGGGAGCATGCTGGACTCCCAGGGTGCAAAGAGGTGGCTCAGGAAGGGGCACGGCTGCTGCCCCCTTGACAGAATGGCACACAGGAGGGTGGGCCTTTGTCTCGGGTCAGCCAGGACAGACAGGGTGGGAACACAGGGACAGGAGGGAGAGGGCTGAGTGCAGGCTTTCAGGAACAAGAACCCTTGGAAATCACCTGTTAAACCTCTCCTTGTTAGGTTTGGAAGACAGGGCCCAAGGGGGGAAAGGGACTTGCCGGGACCCTGCGTGTCCACGACGGAGCCTTAAACTCTCCAATGGCTCCCCAGAAAAGAAATCCAAGCTCTTTATTTACTGTGGCCTCTACTACCAGTGGGGACCTTGCGTTTGGGTCTGTCATACCATTAGAACACAAGCCCCTAAGAGCAGGCCACATCTTCCTCGTCCCTGCTCTCACCGGTGTCTGGAGCACTGAAGCGTGAGAACCCCAGGGCTCTTTCTAGAACCCCAGGCTGGGCGGGGTCTCAAGAGCAGAGCCTAGGACAGCGGCTACAAGTGCTCTGGCTTGAGCAGGAAGTGAAATGAGAAGTTCATCGAACTTGATACCCTTCGCCAGACCTGAAGGGTGCGTCCCCAAGAGGTCACCTGGGGGGTTGGGCCGATTTTGGGGGCATGCACAGAAATACCTTGACATAAGGCCGCTGACTTTTGGACTTGAGGCCTGCCTGGCGCCAGGCGGTCCCTTCTTTCTGGGTGTCAGAGCTTGACGTTGAGGAGGATGTAGCGAGGAGGAGCTTCTGCAGCTGAGGGAGAAGCAGAGAGGTCAGGAGCTGGGGCGAAGCCGCAGCGAGAGGGCACGGGCCACATGGCCAGCCCCTCCAGCCGGACCATGCTCTGGCCCGGGCATCACAGCACCAGGCATTCCATGACCTGGAATGACGTCCCCAAGATATTCAGTGCCGATGGCAGACTGTCTAACAGTCCCAGACACACACAAGTATCCCAGTGACACGTAAATCCTTTTCAGAGTTAATAACCCTGGAGAATAGCTGTGACTTTGAGAACCCAAAGAGGTCCTGGGTAATGTCTGTCTAGCGTCTGTCCATTCTCCTGTTAAAATAGCGTGTATACTTTATCGGCACACTGCATGTACTTGTGGTACACACACATACACACACACACTCCGGAAGGTTAGGTACAGAATGACTCTCAGCTGTGGAATTCTAGCTGCTTTCTCATTTGTTCTTTTTGCTTACTCATATTACCTTTAAGAAAAAAGACACGTCACAAATACTAAAGGGCAGACCATTAAAAGCAAGTCTACCTCCTGCCCAAAGTCCCTTTCTCCCTCCCAGAGGCAACCACCATTAACCACTTTCTTGTGAGTCTATCACGAGGTGGGCTTTGTTCACACAAGAATACACAACGCATACACCACCTCCAACCCGCCCTGTTGTCTGTGCACAAGGGGAAGGATACTGCACACTTGAGCTTGTCTTTTTTTTCCCCCAACTAATTTTTCTATAAAAATAATTAAAACTCTTCTGCTTCTGCACCCTGAGGGCAGGTGCACAGCGTGTCTAAGCTGAGAGGACAAGATGCTGAATACACCTGGAAATTCCACCAGGGATCCTACCATGGCCGAGGTTGGGACAAGCTGAGAAATGCAGTGAGATTTTAATACAGCACTGAGTGTTTCCTTGGGTTACGTGCCACCCCAACTCACCCCAGCAAGGAGCCAAAGAAAAGGCCACTCCACACCCTCCCAAGGAGCTGGAGGGTCCCCACCACTCTACCTAGACCCCATGTCTGTGACTCCCTAGCTTTGGACAGATTCCCTGGACTGGAGGAATTATATCTCGTTCTAGCCACCGCTCAGGCCCAACTCACTGTGGGACCTTGGGCAAGTCATTTCCTTCTCTGGGCCTTGGTTTCTCCACTGGTATAATGAGGGGCAGGGAGAGTAAATGACTGGATCTGAACTTAAGACTCTAAGGAGACGACAGAAGCTGCTGACCTCAGAAAAATGCACAGATACGTAGAACTCCACGGGTCCTTGAAAGTCCCTTGCTGGACTCTGGGATCCGTGGCCCAACCTGGGGTCTGGATGACTTCTCAGGGCCTTTCTAGAACTCTGTCGGTATGCTGGGAGTCTAGACAGGGAGTCTGGTTCCCGTGTGCCTAGCGCAGCACTCGGTAAACATGTGTGGAATGCACACACGGGAGGGAAACAATCTGTGACCAGCAGGGGCCACTCTACCTCCCGAAGGTTTGGGCCCCCGCCAGAGGCCCCACACAGAAATGGCACCGAGAACTGTTATTGCTAATGACTGCGCCAGAAGTATGACTTAGCTAGTGTTTACTGAGCAACTCTATGTGCCAGGCCCTGTTTTAAGTGCTTTACCTGTATTATCTGCTGTAATCTTCCTAAGACCTTTGACATAAGCATGGTTTTAATTAACCCCACCTTACGGATCAGGCAGCCTTGTCTTAGAGAAGTTCAGGGCACGTGCTGGAGGGACATGCAAGTACTAATTGGCAGGGCTGGGATTCAAACCCAGGCAGTATGACTCCTGTCTGCAAGGAAGGAGGAGCCACAACATGGGACCAAACACATTCCGTGCCCAGCGCGTGCTGGGTGCTCACTGCGTGTGTCACACTGCTTTGGGGAACTTGGAGGTAGTGGGAAGGAAGGGAAAAGGGTCTAGACCAGGAGTCGGAACACCGGAGTTCCAGTCTTTGCTGGCACACTGACTTGCTGTGTGACCACGGGAGATACCCTCCCCACATTGGGCCTCGGTTTCCCCAGATGGGCCTTTCCAGTGCAGACTCTGCATGACCTGAGACCCCTCTCAGCTCCGGCAGGCTCTGGTTCCAGCTGGGTCCCGCCAGCCTCCAGAAGCCACAGCACACGACTACTCAGCTTTGGGCACTGTCAGCCCGAGTTGAGGGCAGCAGCGGCTTTCGGTAACTTTTGAAGTCCAGATCCTTTTGAAAATCTGGTAAAAGCTGAGATCTTCTCCTTAGAAAGCTGCTATTCTGTGTGCACATTTCTACAGATACTCAGAAAGCACTTAGCTCTTGCTGATGGGACTGCAAACCAGTCCAACCTTTTTGGAGGGCAATCTGGAAGTATCTGCCTAAACTGAAAAATCATGTATCCGTAGACCCAGAAATTTCATTTCTAGGAATTTATCTACTTACATGTCAAAAAGGCCTATATGAGGAGTTACTGCAGAACTGTTTGTAATAATGAAGGAGTTGAAACAACATAATTGCCACCCACAGGGGACTGGTTAAATAAATTATGGTACATCCTTACCAAGGAACACTACATAGCCAACAAAAAGAATGAAACAGAGTACTATATGCTCATCTGGAAGAATTTCTGAGATATGCAGTTAACTGAGAGAGCAAGGTGCAGAACCATATCTAATGTAGGCTCCCTTTAGTAGTAAAAAAACAAAAACAAAACAGGTAGAAGAGGAATGTCACATAACACATCAGTAACCATGGTTACCTCTGGGGAAGGAAAAAGCCATTGAGAGAGGGCTAAGGAGGTTTTGCTTTTAACTGTTCACATTTACTATTTGGATTTTTACTGCGTGTATATATAATCTTTAGGAAAATGTTTGCATGTAATTTCAAGGATTTAACACACGACTAGGTCAATCCTTGAAATCCCCAAAAGCCTGCAGTTACTGCTGCTATCTAGGTGGGATAGGTGGGGCCCAGGGTGGCCTCCCACCTCCAGCCCAGGCTCTCTGCTGTGACCCACGCTGCTGGTGGTGGTGCATGGGGACACCCTTGTGGCGCTGGAGCTGACTGCTCTGTGCCCACCCGCTACAACCAGACACCCAATCCCAGGCCAAAACCTTCACTTCGGCTGGAAACAGGTTCTCACCAGCGAGAGCTCATCCATCTCAGGGCCCGGGGCCGGGGGTGTCTCCAGAGCAGGGCTGGGGGGCGCAGACGAGGGGGCAGGTGAAGCTGAGGTGCAGAATGGCACGTCCCCACCATCCAGGGCCGGGAAGACAGCCAGAGCCACGTCATCTTCGG
The DNA here is from genome assembly GCA_008750895.1 of Mirza zaza. NCBI lineage: Eukaryota > Metazoa > Chordata > Mammalia > Primates > Cheirogaleidae > Mirza > Mirza zaza. The sequence continues at coordinate 118,884 of VSMD01060135.1, read as the reverse complement.
GCATGTCGTCCAGGGTCTTGGTGAGCTCTGCCAGGAGGGCCTCATTCTCACTGTCGATCTGGAGTGAGGAGGGCAGGAGCAGTAGAAAGGCAGAGAGGGAAGATGGTTAGTAACCACCTTAACCTTGGCCTTCACAGTGAAAACTGACTCTCCCTACCCAGCTGGGCTACCGTCACTCTCCCGCCACCCCGCATCCCCCACCAGAGCTGCTCAGTATTCCTGGGATAGCAGATGCCCAATAAACATGTTATCAGTGCCAAGAATCCCAGAATTTTATGAGTGGGCAGCAGATGACAATAGAAAGGGCCTGCCCTGGAAGTCCCAGTCTTGGCTCTGTTGCTCATCAGTGTTTGACCTTGGCCATCTGAGCAACGCCTGCCTCCTCCACCAAGGACCGAAGTTGCTCCACCCACTGGCAGCAGCATCCCATTGCAGCCCCAGCCCCTCGGACCCTGGGGCCCAGGCAGTGCGAAGGCCAGAAGCTCCACGGTTCAACCACAACGATAACAACCACAGCCTGGGGTTCCCAGGGCTTGCCCTGCTCGTTCACTCAAGGACAGGCAGTGAGTGTGGCGGTTAGAGGCCCGGGCTCTCGAGCTGGGGCTGAATTCCAGATCCCAGGCTTATCAACAGTGGGTCCTTCGGCAAGTTAGTTTCCTCATCTGTCAAATGGGCTAACAAACAGTACGTATTTCATTGCTGAGGACCAGACGAGTCAACATAGATAAGATACTCAGAAAATAGCGCAAAATAAGCACCAGCTACCAAGACGACTACAACCTTGACCATATCTACTGCTGCCACTACTACCGTGATGCCTGCTATGATGACAGTGATGATGGTGATGGCGGCAGTGATAGTAAAGAAACAGGATCATTTAAGACAGTGAGAAATGCTGGGAAGAAAGTCAAAGGAAGCCGTGATGAACGTGGTGGAGGTTTATGGGCTACCTAGGGTGGCCAAGAAGACTTCCCTGAGCAGCTGGTACTGAAACTTAGGTTTGAGAGACACCAGCCAGGCAAAGGGCTAAGGAGAGAAGATCCAGGCAGAGGGAAAACCCAGTCAAAAGCCAGGGGCGCAGGGCCTGGCTGATGAGCCATCCTGCCTCGGGCAGCCCCACAACCCAGCCGAGGAGCACGGTTCTAATCGTCAGTCTGCAGGTGAGGAAACAGAGACTCACAGAGGCTCAGCAACGTGTCAGGGGCGCACAGCAAATGAAGGGCAGAGCCAGGCCTCGGACCGAGCGCCCCTCGAGCTGATGAGCCAAAGCTCTTCCTCTTCTGCGGTCTGAGCTCTGTCACACACCCCACCCAGGCCCGGCACTGTGATCACGCCGCTTCCAGGGAGGCAGCGAGGGTCTCCCTCAGCAAAGCCTGGCCCGGCCTGCTCTGGCAGAGGCACATCCCGGGTCGGGCTGTTTATCCTGCCTTCGGGAAGTTCATCTGAAATACGCATCTCGTGACGGCCTTTGGCTGCACTAAATCTGTTCCAGGCCTCGCAGCCGGAGCAGCAGCTGAGTAATTCGAAAGGGGGGACGCGGGGAGAGGAGAACAAACACGTTTGTAATTTTTAGAACAGAGCTAAGAATAAAAGAAAGGTCACAAGAAGATTTGGGTTGGGCCTGACCCAGGCCCTGTGGGATGGGGGCCCAAGGCCAGACCAGGACTGCCCCATGGGCTCCAGCTCTAGAATGCGGTGCAGCTCACTGGGCTGCCCCCCACCTACCACCTGTGGGTCTCCTGCAACCCTCAGGCTGGACCCCCAATCCTGTGTTCCCAGAATAATTTCTCCAGCTTGACGGAGAGTTGAGATCCTGGAACTTGGGGCTCAATGACCACTCTTGGGGCTGAACACATGGGGCTCTGCCATCGACAAGGTGACCATGGGCAATTCGCTTTCCTCCTCTGGGCCTTGTTCCTTTTCCTGTGAAATGGGAAGTCATGATCCCTTGGCCAGCCTCCCTCCCAGGGCTCCCGCAAAAGCCAAGCCTAGAGGTGGTGGCGAGAGGGCTTTGTAGACGTTCAGGTGCCTAGCTCAGTGCCCGGGGCACGGGGGCGCTGTGGCGGATGCAATGAATGAAAGGATGAATGGACCGAACAATGGACAGTGACGGGAGGCTGAGCTCAGTGTCTCAAAGGCCAGGTTCTAGAGGGAAGTCATCCGGAAATGACATCATCAGCACTGCACAAACTGAGAATTCCCACCCGTTCCCAGGGAAGGTAGCAAATGGCCCAGAGACCTCGTGAATTATCACAAATATCAGAAGGGCTCACTGGCATCACCCAGTGACCAGGTTTGTCACATGCATGGCTCGCGTGCTCCCGCACCCCTGTACTGCCAACCAGCTGTGGCACTGCTTCTCCCACACCAGCATTTTTCTTGGAGCAGGTCAGCAGGAGACAGCTGCCAGTCAATCACAGCTGGCACTCACTGCCATTCTTTATTTTATGGCGTGTTGCGGGGGGATGAAGCCCCAGGAAAGAGACTTTTCAAGGTCACACGGCAAGTCAGGGGTCCCGGGGTCAAGGACTGGAACCCAGGACTGAGAGTGCCAACACTGATTTATGGAGCGCTAGGCACAGAACTGACATGAGTCCAAAAGGGCAAAGACCTCAAGAAGCACCCATCGGGTTGGGCACAAACAAAAATGACTAACAAAAGTCCTCCCCTTGCCCCACCCCTCCCTGGGCTGTCGAGCTCTGGGACTGCCAAGCGGATTTGGGGGCCTTGAGCCCGCTGGGAAGCACGGCCGTCCCTGGCCATCCCTGCCCGTGCGGCCACTGCTCCCCTGGCCAGCCGTCAGCACCCTAAGGCAACACGTCACGGGAGCTGTGCCGCCCCCTCCTCCTCCCCCGGCCCATTAGCTCGGCTCTCCCTGCTCCTGCTCCGCTTAGAAACCGAGTGCAAATTAATGGAGAGTTAATCAGCTGAGGAAGGGATATTAATAGACTCGGCCCCACCCCCAACTCTCCTGAGCTGATCTCAAGCTGGAGGAAAATGAGCCTTCAAGAAATCTGAGGGGAAAATGCTTCATATTGAGGACCTAGAGTGGCTTGAAGGAATGTCACAGAACAGAATTAGGTTATCAGGGCTGGAGGAACACTCAGAGATCCTCCACCACCCAGGGGGCTTAACCGAGGCCCAAGAAACCCAGGAAATTGCCCCCCACCCTCATTTTTCTAGGAGTAGGTCCATGATTTCATCAGAGTCTAATAGGCCCCACTGACTCCTCCTCCAGCCCCAAGGGATTAAGAACCACACAAATCTAGTCCATTTTCCTTCCTCATTCCTCCACTGGGAAACTCAGGCCCAACCACAGGGAGCCACTTGCCCAAGGCCACACGGCAAATTGTGGCAGAACAGCCAAACACCTGCTGACTCCAGAAATGTGTATTAAGTGCCTGCCGTGCCCAGCCCTAAGGACTCTGGTCATACAGAAGTGGAAGCCAATGTCCCTGTCCCTGAGAAGTTGTCAACCCCTATAACTGTAGCGTGTTCTCCACTCTCCTGGTTTGTTTCCACAGCCCTGGAGCCATCTGCCTGTCAGAACACAGGTCTGACGCGGGCAGCAAGCCCCAGCATTCCCACTGGCCTCCAGGGAAGCGGGCCCGGCTAGCACCAGAAGGAGGATCAGAACCTACGGCCCCAGATCCCAGCTCAAGGTTTTTGGAATGGGTCATGTCTGGCCCTTGGCAGGCCCGAGAGATGAACAAAGTACTGGTTGCCCTCAAGGAGCGCACAGTCTGAAGGACAAATGAGCGTGCACATGTGTGTGTGCGTGCACACACACACACGCAAGATAGACGGGAGCCCATGAGCGGAAGTAACTGACCAACTGCCGTAGGAGGAGGTGACAAGAGAACTGGGTGATGAAGGATTTATTCACTCGATGAGGAATGGAGGGAGCCGGCCTAGTCTTGGGGGAGCTGGCGGGGTGTGCCGCCGCGCAGGGGAGAGGGGCTGGGCGGGCAGAGTTCTGCCAGCTGCAGCCGTTAGCCCCTGCCCCGCAGGGGCTTGCGGGTGGGTCTGGACAGTCTCCGAGGAGGGGGCCTGTACAGTCCGAGTGGGGACGGCCTCCAGGCAGCACCCAGACCCCTCTCGCTCCTTAGCCCTCTGCAACCTGAGAGTATCTTCTGGAAGTTGGCCTCTGAAGAGGAAAGGAGCAACATAGCCAAGGTATCGTCCCCATTGTCCAGATAAGGAAATGGAGGTCTCTAGCTGGAGCCAGAAGGACAGCCCAGCCCCGCTGACTCCTCACAGGGTGGGCGAGGCGGTGAAAGCATGAGTTTCCTACATTAGAGCCTCTGCTCTGATCCTATGCGACACGGGCCAGTTACTTAACCTCTGTGAGCGTCACTTTCCTCACCTATAAAAGGGATTATTAGCAGCATGCAACTTATAGATTAGAACAGTCTCAGGAAAACTCCAAACTGCTCACCATGGCCCACAAGACTGCATGGTCTGGCCCCTGCCTACCCCTCCGGCTTTCTCTCTTACCACGCTCCCCTTCGCTACTACCTTTCTGCCTTTCTATTCCCCCAACGCCACAAGCCTTTCCGGTTTCGTGGCTCTGTACTGCTTCCTCTGCCCGGGAAGCTCTGTCCCTGCTCGCAGGCGGCTGCCTCCTTCTCGGAGAGGCCTTTCCCGCCCCTCAGCCTGCAGATCCTTCTCTCTTCCTGGGTTCATTTCCTTTTTTCCCCTGGTCACAAGTGATCACTGTTCGTTTACATGTTTGCCGATCTAAGGTTAAGTTTTCCCCTCCAGACCGCAAAGTCCACGTAGGAACACAGGGCCTGGCACACAGGGGGCTCGACAAACATTTCTAGGAGGAACGATAACATCCGTCAGGGCTCTTTGCAATGATGCTTGTGGCAGCTCCCCCCATGGCATGTGGCTCACAGAATGCCATGCTGCTGCTGTCATATTGCCCAATAGACACAGGCAGCTTCTGCCCCTATTCTTCATGGGGAAGAAAATTCCAAGAAAAGAATGGTGGATCCGAACGTGCGGATGTGCCCACCATACCGGTAAACGCAGCCCATCTTTTTCCATCTCTCACCCTCCACGCCGCATGCTCCCACCCACACGTGCAGATCCACGCAGGGCTTGCTTTATTCTGAAGCAAGGCTCGGACATCATAATGTCAAGCATTAGGTGCCCGAGCCTGGCTGCCAGAGCACAGAGGGTTGGGAGAGACACGTGCACAGCAGTTCTTGGCACCGCCTCTTGTTAAGGAACTTTCTAGGTACCAACTGAAAAATGGAGATCACTGTATTTATGGCTGAGAGCTGTTAAGAGATTTAAATGAGTAAATATACACAAACAGGGGCAGTCCTACCACAAACGGTAGCTCAATAAATGCATTCTCACTACGGTGGTGTCATGGTTATAAAGTCCTGGCTCCCGAGGCAAGAAGACTGGGTTTGAATCTAGTTCAGCTACTGGCCAGGTAAATCGCCCGAGGCACACATGACTCGATTTCCTTATCTGTAAAATGGGAAAATAATGGAGCCTGACTCACAGGGTGGGGATGAGGATTCGATGAGATGATGTAGGGAACGGAGGACTTGGAGCACCCTGAGCCCACAGAAGGGCTTGGTTCTGCCTGGACTGCACAGAGAGCAGCTCATCACAGCCCTTACTGTCTGGAGGTGACAGCTCAGGCCAGGTGAGGGGTGAGAGCTGCTTCAGAACAGGGTCCCAGAGCTCTGGCGAGCGAGAGGACGTCCGTGCGTGAGCGCGTGCAGGAGAAGGTGGGGCGGGGCAGGGCAGAGCCAGGTTTGGAGGGCAGAGAGAGGCTCGGTGGGGTAGGAGGTGGGGAGACCTGAGGGGGCACACCTGGAAGAGCTCGGAGTCATCGGGGCTGTACTGGCTGGGTTCGGTTTCGGAGTTGGGGCACCACTGCAGCTCCCCAAAGCAGGTGGCCGAGTCAAAGTCGCTGGCATCCAGCTGGGAGAGGTCAAGCTCCGGGAAGTCAGCGCACAGTTGCTCCTCCCCGGATGCGCCAGCCTGAGGAGACAGGAAGGAAGGACGTAGATCAGAGCTGAGCCTGGCTAGACCCAGGCAGGGACCCTCTTACCCACGATGCTGCCCATCTGGACCCTGGGCCAAGGCCCAATTTTGCCAATTGACCAAGAAATGGAAAGATCTGCCCCACCCCTTGCAATGGTGAAATCTGCTGGTAGCTAAGCCAGGCCCTGGCAGCTCAAGCCCCTCTGCTCCTCTCTCCTCTGCACTCTTACACACCCCTCAAAGCCCTGGAAGCATAAGCCCCTCTGCTGCTCTCTCCTCTGCACTCTTACACACCCCTCAAAGCCCTGGAAGCACAAGCCCCTCTGCTGCTCTCTCCTCTGCACTCTTACACACCCCTCAAAGCCCTGCCCACACGTGCCTCTTTCCTCTTACCAGAACTGTGTTGTTGGAAACTTTATTAGAGCCTGTAAATAGAGAGCTACTCCTTTACATAACTGCCCCCACCTACAAAGGGACTTCTTGAGGCTGACAAGCCCCCTGTATCGATAATGAAATAAACAGCAATAACAATGCCTGACATTGCTGAATGGTACTAGGTTTTGGGAAAACACTCGCCCATGCTCCCAGGGATTTTACAGGAAAGTTTCGTAATATCTAAAATGTGGAAGACCACATCAGTAGGCGATAGGTAAATAAAACCACAAAACACCTGTATCATGAACCACGACAGTGCTGCAGAAAATAATGAGGCAGATCCATGTGCTCTCCCTAGACGTGATAAATAAAAAGGCCATGCTGTAGAACAACGGCGTGTAGAACAGAATCCCACATATATGACCCTAGGATCGGCGGCACCAACATCACCCAGGTACGTGTTACTTTAGCAATAACGCAAATCCTCAGGCCTAAACCCGGAAGGCGATCCCTTTCTCACCCTGGTCTCCCAAGTCTCACAGCTACCCACAGGAGGGCTGGGAAACAGAACACCGTTGAGACAAAGAGCATCGGCCCCGGGGCCAGGGAGACCTGAGTCAAAAGCCCCACTTGCCGGCTGCGAAACCCTTCATCACAATACCCGCCTTGTGTGGTCAAGATTAAAAGAGGTGACATCACGGCAAGGCCCGGTAAGTACTCAATAAATGCCAGCTAACACTAACATAACAAATAATCATAACGATAATAAAAGCAACAGTGATTTGTGGCAGGAAGAAAGGGGTGGGGACTGTCTCAGAGAACAAAAAGAGGTGTATGTGACACTCAAGAGAAATAGGTTTTGCCCAGGCCTTTTCCTTAATTGTTCCCACTTACCAGGCCTCATAAATTATGAATAAATGTATATTATTAGCTCAACTTGACACAGGAAAAAGGCTTTTATCCAAATTTGGGTCAAATGTCTTAATTGGCATTTTGCAAGAATACTGCCTGCACAGGCAGCCCCAGGGCTGGGTGCTCTCACCGGCTGGTCCCCCGCACTCAGGCCCGGCAGCAGGGAGCCCAGCAAGTCTGTCTCCAGGGACACGCCCTCCCCTGTCCCCGGCCTGCCCATTCTTTCTCCAATCCCCACACATTCAACAACCCGAAATATTGAGTGCCACTGCCACCGGGCTCTGCGCCGGGTGCTGGGCACAGTCAGGGGTGAAACAGACAAAACCAATGTCCTCCTGAAACTTATGTGCCGGGGGTCAGGGAAAATGGCACTGAACAGGCAATCACACAACCAAAACCTGTGATTGTAAATTCTGACTTTCCAGAGAAGAGCTGAATGCTTCCGAACCTGGTTGGGAATCCGAACACAAGAGGGACACAGGCACTGCCTTTATCTCTGGGTCCCCCAGGGAACCCCCCAGCTGTCACCCACCCTGGCTGTGAACCACCCACACTTGATGGCTGCGTGCGCTGCAAGGGACTCAGGTGGCTTCTCTCAGCTAGCTGCCTTTGGAAACTTCCTTTCTCCTTCACGCCCAGTCAGGCTCTGGGATGCCGGAGGTTTTGCCTGTCCTAGACAGACAATTGGTTTGTTTCTAGTTCTTGGCCATTTCGAGTAAGTTTGCCATACTGGTATACAAGTCTTTGTTTGGACATATTTCTATTTCTTTTGGGTAAATACCTGGGAGTGGAATTGTTGGGTCATAAGGTTAAGTGTGTGTGTAACTTTATAAAACTACAAACTGTTCTCCAAAATGAGAGAACGCTTACTCTGTCCACCCACCCCTATCAGCTGTACGAGAGTCCAGTTGTTCCTTGCCCCTACCAGCACTTGGTATTGTCAGCCACTTTAATTTTAGCTACTCTAGTGGGCGTGTTCAAGCATTTATTCAACGCTGCTAGGAGCCAGGCACTATGATGTATAAGACTCGGGTTCTTCTTTCATGAGCTGACGTTTTAGTAGGGGAAGAAAACAACTAAATATTTCATTCCAGATTGAGTTGGTGCTACGAAGGAGAAACAAACTAGGTACACACTCGATGGAGGACAACACAGGGAGGAGGATTCCTTAGACGGGTGTCAGGAAAGGCTTCCTGGAGGAACCGCCATCTGAGCTGAGACTCGAAGGAGGAGAAGTCAGACAATGGAAGAGGAGGGAAGAGCGTTCCAGGCAGGGGGACCAGCAAAGGCGAGGACCCCAGTGGGGACTGAGCCTATGGCACAAGACGCTGAGGTCAGTGAGGCTGCAGCTCAGTGAGTGGGGGTGGAGGGATGGGAGAAGATGACCCCAGAGAGGCAGGTGGAGGGTGGGTCAGGCAGGGATTGTAAGGGATTTGGGCTTTACTTCAAGTGTGGTGGGGGCAGGGCCAGCACAGAAGCAGGGAGATGGGTTAGGCCAGCAGTCCCCAACCTTTTTGGCACCAGGGATCGTTTTCATAGAAGACAATTTTTTCACAGACTAGGGTGGGGGGCGGGGGCTGGGGGTGGGGATGGCTTTGGGATGATTCAAGTGCATTACATTTATTGTGTACTCTATTTCTATTATTATTACATTGCAATATATAATGAAATAATTATACAACTCACCATAATGCAGAATCATTGGGAGTCCTGAGCTTGTTTTCCTGCAACTAGGCGGTCCCATCTGGGGGTGATGGGAGACAGTGATATATTATGGTTTCTGTGCAGTCAAATCTCTCTGCTAATGAAGTCTGTATTTGCAGCTGCTCCCCAGCGCTAGCATCACCGCCTCAGCTCCATCTCAGATCGTCAGGCATTAGGTTCTCATAAGGAGCCACAACCTAGATCTCTCACATTGCACAGTTCACAGTAGGGTTCATGCTCCTGTGAGAATCTAATGCCCCTGCTGATCTGACAGGAGGCGGAGCTCAGGCAGTGATGGGAGCTACGGGGAGCGGCTGTCAATACAGATGAAGCTTTGCCCTGTTGTGCGGCAAGGAGTCGGCGGCAGGCTGGGAAGGTATTGATACCTCTCAGACACCACCAAGGGCCTGTGGGACAGGAGGGAGGGCCCAAAGCAGACACACAGGGTGATGGCAGCTGGGGCTTCCCTGGCCAGCAAAAGGCCCAGCAATTAAGGTCTTGGGGGAGCTCTTTCAGTACGTTCCTGATCCCCAGTAACTCAGAGCAGCCGCTTCAGTAGAACTCACTTCTTAGAAACAGCTTTAGAACCAGAGTCCCAGAGTCCCAGACCAGCCAGGAAGCAGCAGCCCTGAGAAGTTATCTAGGCCAGTCATGGTAGACAATTTGAGAGTCAGAGGCCCCTTCAAAAACCACACAAAAGCTATGAATGCTTTTCCCCCAAGATGCAAGTATGTGCACAGAACTTACACTTAACTTTCAGGCCTCCACAGACCCAGCTTGAGAACTCCCCACCTTTGCAGGAGCTCTGTCTTTCTTGCTATCTCCTTCACTCTGCAGAGATAGTGAAACTGAGGCCCAAGGAGGATAATGGACTTGCTCAGGGTCACCCAGGGAGTGTCCTTCCCTCGAAACCATTCCACCTCCTTTACAAAATGCCCATAAAATGGCCATGATGACTGCATTTATTGATTACAGCAGCTCAACACACTCAAAGTGTAGCCAGTATATAAAAACAAAGAAACCTCATCTTCTTGGCCTTGTCAATTAGGCCTAAGACCACTCTCTAGCTAAAAACCATTAGGGCACTGCATTAATAGTGATTTCTCTGGCCATCTCCATTTTTAGAGAGGCTTTTGAAGGGGTGCCTCAGGTGACCCAGTTCTCTTGGAAAGGTCTAAACTGAGGCCTTCTTGTCCTGGCCTGGCCGCCTTCCGCAGGGCCTGCCAGCAGAGCTGGGAGGTCACAGCACAAAATTAACAGTCGCTGCTGTTATTAGGCGCTTACTATACACCAAGGGCCATGCTAAGTGCCTTACATGCATCCTCTTATCAGAGTCTTAAAACAGTCCTGCAGGGTAGGTGGTACTGTCCCCATGTCACTCAGCAGTGAGTCATTTACGTTAGTTTGCTATGGCTTCTGCAACCAGGGACCACAACTGGGTGGCTTGAACAGAGCTTGAGATCAAGGTACTGGCAGGGTTGGTCCTTCTGAGGACTGTGAGGGAAGGACCTGCTCTAGGCCCCTCTCCTTGGTTTGCAGATGGCCATCTCCCTGTTCACACTGTCCCCCTCTATGTGTGTCTCTTTTTGCACCCACACCTCCCCTTTCGATAAGGACACCAGCCCTATCGGATGAGGGCCCACCCTAATGACCTCGTTTTAACTTGATTATCTCTGTAAAGACCCTACTTCCAAATAAGATCACATCCTGAGGTACGGGGGTGGGGGTGGGGTTAGGACTTCAACTTATCCTTTTTTTGGAGGACACAAGTCAATCCATAGCACCTGCGGTCCCAAAAAGGCGAAGCTAAGATTTAAACCCAAGTCTTTTCTCTGCCTACTGGCTGTGCCCTCATCCATCACCCTGCTTCTCAAAGTGAGAAGGATCATTCTGGACCATTTATTTCCATTTACAGATGGGGAAATAGAGCTTCTGGACAGAGGTTGGGGATGGCCCAAGTCACACAGCCAAGTTCATGGTTAAGCAAGGACAAGTCTGGGGCCCAACAGATCAAACTGTGCACCAGCCTTGTGTGCACAGCCCCTCTGGCCCCTGCCTCCAGCACCCCCACACCCCTTATCGAAAGGCCTGTGGCTGCCCCAAGTCAGGGAGATAAATGACCCTGGCAGTGGATTAATGGGGTTTTGTCCAGACTCACATAAGTAGCTTCATTGGAAGCTTGTGTATCTTGTTGGAAATCGATTCCCTGCTTAAGAAGGAATGCATCTTCAGGAAAAATTGGTGGCTCCACTTTCCTGGCTACAATCAGCAAATCACCCAGCTCAGTGCCTGGCCCAGAGCAGACTCTCAGAATTCCTGAGTGGAAGGAAGCAGGAGGGGGTGGGGGTGGGGTGGGAGTGTGGCCGCAGTGACAGCTGGGTTCTAAGCCCGGTGGTACTCACTATGCGTCCTTTAGTAGGTCACCTCCCCTCTCTGGTTCTCACTGTCCCCTCTGGAAAAAAGAACATAAAACGGGACAGAACCTCTGGACCCCTCCTGCTCAAGTATGTCTTACAATTCTGTACTTAATCTAATTTTTGAGAGCCATGTAGGCTTTGGGGAAATATTCAGGTAGAACTCTAGCATTTAAAAAACAAATACAGGAATGAATGAATGAATTTCTAGAGGGGAGACAAAAGCGCAAAAAGGACTGTCTTAAAATGAAAAGAAGCCTAGAGGGATGGCTACACCCTGGCTGTGCTACTAATGCTAATTCTCTGAGATCAAGACACTAACTTTTGCCACCTCAGTCTCCATTGAAAAAAGTGGGAATAATGAAAAGAATCCTACCTCCAAGGGTTCTTATGAAGTAACACAGGCTGGGAGCCTGGCACGTGTCAGACACACATGAATGGTGTCACAGATTACTATGGTCTGAATAGCAATCTGTGCCCACTCACCCCCTCACTCCAACCCCCAGTCAAATTCATGTTGAAATCCTAACCCCAAGGGGGATGGCATTAGCAGGTGAGGCCTGTGGGAGGTGACAGACCCAAGGGAGCTTGTTCACCCCTTCCACCACACGAGTATACAAAGAGAATCACCATCTATGAACCACCAGGAAATGAGCCCTCCCCAGACACCAAATCTGCTGGCACCTTGATCTTGGACTTCCCAGGCTCCAGAACTGTTGAGATATAAAGTTCTGTTGTTTCCAGGTCACCCAGTCTATGGCATTTTGTTACAGAAGCAGGGACAGATTCAGACACAGGTATGGCACTTTATATAGTTCCCAAGTGAACTCTGAGCTATGGTCTCATTGGTACCTTGCCAAGATGCGGGGGTGGGGGAGGGTCAGTTCCCAGCAGGAGCCTGATCAATTAGAACTGGCCTAGTCTAGACTGTGACCCTGTGCCTACCTGCCTTCTGGGAAGGGAAGAAGGGAACTACACAGGAAGTCCCCACAAAACCATTTCATTCTACAAATGCTTTGCTTCCTTCTCCTCCCACCTCTGCTATTTGGCCTGCCTACAGGTGGAAGCCCGTCCCCTACAACCAGGCAGCGCAGGTAAGCACAGCCTGGCCAATTAAAGCGCATTGTCCTCTGGCCACACCAACTGGTTCAACTGGGTAAGTCAGGGTGAATACCATGAATTTGCTGGATTGTTTGGACAAGGAAGCTCAGCTGCCTGAATTTCATTCTAGAAAACCGGCAGCCATCTTCACCATTACCTGCAAAATGCCTGCCTGAGAAAGAAGCCAGCACACGGAATGCAGAGCCAAGACAGGGACAGAGATGGAGTCCTGAAAAAAATAATGTCAACACTTGGATCCAGCCGTGCCTGAAGCCAGCTACTCCCTGTGCCCCGCAGCTATGTGAGCAACTAATATATCTCCCTTACACTAGAAAAAAGAAACCCAACCTTCCCGCTGTTTGCCAAATTAATACAAAACTCCTAAAGAGACTTCTAATAGAACAGTAGGAAGAATAGCTGATCGTAGTCTCCACAGAAATACAGCGTCACCTGAAATAACCCTCAGAAGCCACAAACACGAAGTTAAGCTCCAGAAAAAATAAGCAGACAAAATGGAGGGGCTCTGAGCCCAGCCTAAAAGACAGAACTCAGAGATAATCCAGAACTCCCTGAACTCAGAGATAATCCAGACCACTCGAAGGGCCTCCCACTAAAACACGCAAGGCTGAGCATGGCAAGCTGGCTTACGAGGCCCTTCCCGTGTGGAAGTGTCTGGCCTCAGGCCTGCGGAGCGCCATCTCGGTGAGCTCAGCTCTTTATGGCAAGCTTCCAGGCTCCCGCCATGCAGGTGTCTGGTCAGGGCTTGGCATACGGTGACCCCACAGGTGGTCACCAGGTCTGACAAGAGGGGGTCCTCCAGCCCAGAGGCAAGACGGGGTCCAGCGCTCAGATATGGGCCAACACGCTGGGCCGGACCCAGCCAACCAGGAAGGGACCCCATTCCCAGTGACCCTGGGAAGGCAGCTCTGCATGGTAGCCATGGTGATAAGATGGGGGAAGTCGGGGTCCCTGACACTGCCTTGGGACATCTGCCTCAGGATCCCAGAGAGAGGACTCAACTGTTGAGTTTGTTGAACTTATCATTTGGGAGGAAGTTGTCTGTTACTTGCAGACAAACCTAATAATCCATTCTAGGCCCTCTCAGGCGTTTCGTACAACAGAAGTTTCCCTGGACCGACTTCCACCTAATCAACCAGCCAGGTTAACCAACATCTCCATCCTCTCCCGTAATTATACCCGTTACCGACGTCCAAGGCACCCAGAGCCCTGGCTGGTCCGCTCCCACCTGCTGAACATTTGTTTACCAGGACTCAGTTGTTTCTTCTCAGACCCACTTGATACTACAATCAAATTTGACTACGTGATCCATAAACAGAAAATGTGAGTTATCAAAGAAGAGATTTCAATGAAAACTACGGCGAAGGCTGTGGAAGGGTTCCATAAAGCCGAGTTGCTAAAAACAATACAAAACAAAACTGCTGTCAAATTTTGCGTGAGTGAGATCATGGTAAAAGATTAGGAGAAATATGCAGGGATCTAGAAGGATTCTGCACTCAGATGGCTTCGCAAGAGTCTAAGTTCTGTATCCAGCTGAATGAATCCCCAAACTGGAAATTGGAGCTCCGGCACTGAGGCTGTGGACCACACGGGAAAGATGACTTGGAATCTCCACCCCGGCACCACAAGCAGTCCCGTAGCAAAAGACTGGCAAAAATGAACGCGCATGACATATGGCTTCGCTAAAGACGATGTTGGGGGCATTATGTTTCATGATTTTGTGCTTTTGCCTGACTTTTCCTAGGAATTCCCCTCCCCAGCCTCCCCCCTGCCCAGCTATAACTCCACTCTCATCAGATAAGACGGGGATGGCTGTACATGCTTCCGGCCTCCACGGCACAGGAAGCGAAGCCTTATGCTGGATACCGTAGCCCAGAACCAGGGGGCTGGGCGCTGGCAGAGTCCGTTGTAACACTTTTAGAGACGGATCTTTTATTTTGAAGATGAGGAAATGGAGGCTCAGAGAGAGGGAAGGGGAGGTCACCCAAGATCCACACAGCCAGCTCCTGGCAGGGCCAGGACACAAACCGGGATCTCCCGTGTCCCCTGTCCATAGCTCTTTCCAAAATGACAGGCTACTTCCTCAACAGCTGAGGTCCATCCACCAAAGGTTCTGTGTTAGATCCTTCCCCCTTTAAAAGGCAAAGGAAAGAAAGAACAGGCAGTCTCCTGGGGCAGGTGTTATCTTACACAGTCCCCTCTTCCCCCACACCCTGTGGCCTGCAAGTACCCCCTTATCCAACAGCGATCTGTAAAGTCTCTCATTGCTATACCCAGGTGAGATTACCTGGGGTGGGGCAGGTCCCGGATGGCCTGGCTACACAGAGCCCAGAGTCCCCACCCTGCCACTGAGGTCTCAGAGGGTGCCATCAGCAAGGTCTCCCTCCCCATTTTTGGCAGCACGGATCTTGGCACCTGCCAGGTGCCACCTGTCAGCAGGTACAAGGCCGCCCCAGGCTCAGGAAGGTGGTATTTTTGTTTTTGTTTGTTTTTAAACCACAAAAGGTTGAAGTATATATTCTGTGCAAGGTGTCTCAGGGCAGTGAAATACCCACATTGTGTTTGCCTGCACTCGCAGTCAATTTTATGCACTTGAACTCAAGGGCCTCTTGAATTCAAAGGAGAGCGGCAGGAAAAGCACTTGCTGAACTGCGAAGTGAGGTGCAGGTATACACGGCTCGGCTTTGCCGAGGCAGGGCCGGCCCACGCCTGGTGACAGGGAGTCGCGTTGCTTCTCTGCATCTCCAGAGACCAGCCTCCCTCATGGGACCATCTCGAGGCTTGAGTTTCCACCCCGGGGCCTCTGTGCTGGCAGCTCCCCCCGCCTGGGACGAGTCTGCTCTCTCCCTCATCTTCCCATAGCTGCTTCCTTCTTAGCTTCCCTGTCCCAGATCAAATGTCCCTCCCCGATGGGCCTCCCTGACCCCTGTGTGCTGAAGCAGTCACCCCACCTCCCGCTTACCCAGAACCTTCTGCTGGAGTGTCCTCAATTAGCACTATCCACGCTCTGATAGTCCCCACCCCCTTTCAGTATGTTTTCAAACTGTGGTAAAATATACATAACATGAAATTTGTCATTTTAACCATATTTAAGTGTACGGTTCCATGGCAGTAAGCGCATCCTCAATGTTGTGCAACCATCACCACCATCCATCTCCAGAACTTCCCCCCATTTGTTTCTTGTTGCCTCCCCAGTGAGTAGCTCCATGCGAGCAGGGGCCTTGTCTGCCCGGATCCCTGCTGTACGCCCAGCGCCATGCCTGGCACATGGCAGGCAGGTGCTCGGTAAAGGTGAGTTCAAACTTGAAACCGGTGCCCGGGAGCTGTAAAGCATCAGAGCGCCACATGTGAATTTTTGTCAAACAGCCCCCGAGACAAGGCCCAATTGCCTGGTGGCCTCCGTTACCGGATAATGGATTTTGGGTTTCATCAAAGTCTGTGGGGGCAAAGCCGCTGAGAGCTCCATTCCTGTCCAGGCCCTTCTGCGAGGTCAAGAATGAAGATATCCGAGCACACGAACCACCTGGCGGCAGCACTCAGCATTTCAACACGCCAGCTCTACCCAGAGCAACATGTTATCGGTCATTGAAGGGCAGGCACAAAAATAGACTGCAGGGATCAAATGCCACCCTCAGCTGCTCTCTTGACACTCAAGAGTGGTTGAAAGGCCTTGGAATACGAGGACCCTGAGGCCTGGGGACCTGAGAGTGGGGGTCATCTGTCACAGTAGGGCACTGAAATTAGAAGGTAGAGCTGGAATTTGGGTGACTTGGACACCAAAAAACTCAGTCATCAAGGCAGGTCATATTTTAATGCAATATTTAAAAAAAAATAAAATAAAAATTAATGTAAAAAACCCATCCATGATTAACAAAATACCAAAATGCTAAATAAAGGTGGAATCAGTAGTACTGATGCTTCTCTTTGGCCCCAGGCTCCTATACAGCTGTGCACAGCACTCTTACTCTTCTTCGTTTTACTTTTCCTTTGTTTTAAAATCTGTTATTCTGGCCGAGCGTGGTGGTTCACGCCTGTAATCCTAACACACTGGGAGGCCGAGGTGGGTGGATCACTCAAGGTCAGGAGTTTGAAACCAGCCTGAGCAAGAGTAAGACCCCCGTCTCTACTAAAAAATAGAAAGAAATTAATTGGCTAACTATAGAGAAAATTAGCCGGGCATGGTGGCACATGCCTGTAGTCCCAGCTACTAGTGAGGCTGAGGCAGAAGGATTGCTTGAGCCCAGGAGTCTGAGGTTACTATGAGCTAGGCCACAGCACTCTAGCCAGGGCAACAGAGTGAGACTCTGGCTCAAAAAAATAAATAAATAAAATAAAATCTGTTACTTTGTTCAACACAGATTTTTCACATAATTATCATTTTTGACCGCTGAATTAAAATATGATTTATCTTGATTACCGAGTTTTTTGGCATCTCCTTAAATTTCGTGCTGGAGCCAGGGGCCTCCTTTGCCTTACCCTGGTCCCCTCATCTGGCAGAATGAGATGGGGAAAGAGTTACTGTCTGTGCAGGCGACTAAAATGGGACCATGTCCCCGGTCACATTGCTTAGTAGGGCCTCAGTTTCAACCTCTCTACAACAGGGTTCGTGTCCTTCCAGTTGCGGTGGAACTATTCCGGCCCTGACCAGGGAGGTATTCTGGATGGGAAAGTGTTTGGGAAAACTGTAAAGTGCTGTCCCGACTTGCAGAACTGCTATTAAGTTCTTCTCGAAGGTAGGGAATGGCCTACCAGAGTGGTGGGAGGCATTCAGCTTTGAGGTGAGTTGCAAAACCTGTGCCCTATGTATAACGAAAGGAGCGAAGTTTACAAAATGAGTTGATGTTGCTTAAGAAGAGAAGAGAGATTTGGAACAGATTCCTAGTTCTCCCTGTAATCAAGACATCCTCTGGCATTCCACTCACTTGAACTCTGACCCCATTCGTGAACCGGAAGGAAGGCATAGGATTACTGCTAGCCCTGGGCAAGGTGACCATTCCGCACAGCCAAACGGGGCGACCACCACTGTTCTAATCACGAACCAGCAGGTGCTACCCATCCTCGCCACATTTTGTGGAGTTTCCTCAAAATACAACCGTGCCTGGGGACGCAGGAGGGGACTGGCATGTGCCAGCAGCCATCCTCCTGTGTCAGGCAGGTGAACAAGTGTGGCTTTGGGACAAAGGAAAAGTCCTGGAAATGGAGACCGATGACAGTTTCGCAGCACGGGGAACGTCCTTCACGCCACTGTTTTGTACACTTGCAAATGGTCGATTTTACGGTATGCATATTTTACCACGAGAAAATAAAACAAAAACAAAAAAGTCCCAGAGACCTGGAAAACCAAAGTGGCCGTCTGGAGGTGTTCTCTGTCTCCATTTTCTGTCTCTTGCCCTGGTTGGCAGGAGGGGCCAAGGGAGCGGGGCCAGGGCTCGTCAGAGAAGCCCTTTTGCCTGTAAACACTGTTATAAATAACTCAGAAAGAGGCACAAAGGGGGTCCTGGCAGGAGACGGAAGGTCAAGCAGCCCCTTGGTGGCATCTGAGGAAATGTCACACTCAACAGGCCATCAAGGTGCCAGCTCACACCTTCAGCCTGGTGCTGCTCGAGGCTGACTGTGGCCCTGCTGCCATGCCAGAGTTCTCGGGGGGCACTCCCTCCCAGCACGGGCAGCCCTGAGGCTCTGTGCGGGCGGGGACCCTCGGGTGTGTGGAGGGGCAGTGGGCAGCTGAGGAGTCCCCCTTCCCAGTAGGCTGGTGGCCTTGGCAGGCAGGACTGACGTCAGTTCCCCAGGCACCCAGGCCAGGGCTCCACACCAGCCTGGGCTTGTCAGCCAACACATGACCCGGCCGAGGGAGAGATGACTCAGCAGAGCTCGGCCCACAAATGCCCCCACTGCTCTGCCGCACGGCGTGGGAGCTGGAGGGGCCTCACAGCCCATCTGGTCCTGCGGTTCCCACGCTGGGCTCCCTGGGGAACCCCTGCAGCCCCCGCCAGGGCCTTGGGCTTTGAAGTGGGAGGGATTTCGAGGGAGATAATTAGGTTTTCCATTTTTACCAACCGAAAGCCATACAGTGGCAACCCATCATACTCTTATTTAACCTGAGTGAATTCAACCTTATGTGCTTGGCAAAGAAACCACTTTCCAAGTACATGATATCCACCACGCAGAGCACCTGGGTGGCACAGGAGAGCCCAGCAAAATGGGTATTCTCCCATTTTACAGATGAAGAAGACAAGGCTCAGGGAGCTGACGTGACTTTACTACGCTAGAATGTGGATCTGGAGTCTAGATCTGAGCCCCAAATTCTCTGCTGCTCCCACTCCGGCTGACCACAGCTGTTAACTCGGCTGCGGGAAAGTTCCTTCCATTTCTCTGTGCAAGATTATCTGTTAGACCTTGAAGTAATGGGGAGTGGAAAGTCCTCAATGCCTGCCAGGACCCCCGGGAGTCTTTCTGGGTTCAGTGACTTACGTCCACGGAGAGAATACAGGCTCCAGCAAGAGGGGCAGGGGCGTGTGCGCCACACCCAGCGGGCTGCAGGCATAGCCGGGCCGGGTTATCACTCACTCACCTGCTGAAACCCTCCCAACCTCCCACAGACCTTGACGAAAACCCCAAGTCCTCACGGGGCCTACAACGCTGAGCACAGCCTGGGCCTGGCCTGCTCCCCCATCAGCTCCGACTCTCCCTCCCTGCCCTGCCCGTGTTGTGGGCACAGCGGCGGCTGCTTCCTTCCCCTGAAACATGACTCTCGCTCGGCTTGGGCTGTCCACCTGGGACACCTCCCTGCCCGGGTCACTGTCAGTCTCGGGGTGAAAGGCACTCCTCAACACCCCCACCCACCCGCTCAGTCCACAGCACGAACCCAGGGCCCGGCGCTCTCCCCTCCGAAGCGTGAACTGAGCCAGGGCCTAGCCTGGCCGTCAGCGGCATCGCAGCAGCCAGAACAGTGCCCGGCAGAGTAGGTGCTCACTGAACCACCGTGGGATGGGTGGGCAGAGAGCCCCCATTCCCCAGGGCAGTTTCGGCGCCCCTGCCCCACACTACTGTGGGACCTGCAGTCTCCCCCACACTCACCCCCTCTCCCTGGGGTAGTTTCTTTCCGCATCCATTTATTCCCTATGGAAACTCCTGCCTTTCCTTTTCCAGCGGTCAGATGATGAGAAAGCCAGGCCCACAGGCTCCCAGATAAGGCCGGTGGGAAACAGACTCTCTTGGCCCCTGCCGCTGTCCTCGGTCAAGTGGCCAGCCAGGGCCCCCCCGAGGCCAGGGAGCAGCCCCCACCTCCAGGTGCTGGGGCCCAGGCACGACTGGCCTCCCCCGGCTGAACCTGCCTACTTATGTCGGTGTGCCCCGGAGTGAAGACCTGGGCATGGAAAGTGAGTTTGTGTCGACCGAGTCACACGTTCCCACACGCCCTTTTTCTGAAGAAACAGGGATGGGTCCCGTTGGGGTGGCATCGCCACAGGCTCCCCGCCCCCGGGCCTCTGTATTGCGCACTAGCAATGGAACAGCGAGCACCTGAATTAAGAAAGGGAAACACTCTGACAATGCCTGATTATCACGCGAGCCTCAGAGGAAACGAGCAGGAAGTGAGGCGCTCTCAAGCACAGAACGATGAAACCTTTCGGCGAGCGAGGCCGCCACCAGCCCTGCATGTGAGCACAGGCCACTTGAACCCCCTTTCCTGCCCTACTAGGTTTCCCCCACCCTGCTAGGACTGGGGGTCTCGGGGTTCATAAAAATCCTTTATGCTGTAAACGAGACATTCTGCCATTTGATTCTCACAGCAGGGCAGGGGTTAAGCCATTTTTTCAATAAGAAAGATGAGCTTCAGAGAAGGAAAGTGACTTGCCTAAAGACACACAGCAAGTAAAATAGAGGATCAGGACTAGAACTCCAAGACCTCTGACTCCTGGATGAAGCAGTAACAGAGAACACTGGACAGGGAGTCACAACCCTGAATCCTCTGGGCTAATGGCATGACACGTTGGATAAGTCCCTCCCACTCCTCTGAGCCTCAGTTCCTTGTATTACAACACTGGTCAGCCTTGGAGACCATGATCAGTCAACCAGGGCCCTGGGACATGCAGGTTATGTGCCTGCACTGGCATCACGGTGGGCATGCTACTCAAACTGTGGTCCACGGACCAGCAGCATCAGCCTCACCTGGAGCTTATCAAATACTGCAGACGCTCATGCTGAATCCCAGATGTCCTGAATCAGAATCTGCAGTTTAACAAGATGTCAAGGTGATTCTTACACACATTCAAGTTTGGGAAGCAAGAATTTTAAAATCAAGATCCTATCATGGCCGGGCGCGGTGGCTCACACCTGTAATCCTAGCACTCTGGGAGGCCAAGGCGGGCGGATTGCTCGAGGTCAGGAGTTCAAAACCAGCCTGAGCAAGAGCCAGATCCTGTCTCTACTATAAATACAAAGAAATTAATTGGCCAACTAATATATATAGAAAAAATTAGCCGGGCATGGTGGCGCGTGCCTGTAGTCCCAGCTACTCGGGAGGCTGAGGCAGGAGGATTGCTTGAGCCCAGGAGTTTGAGGTTGCTGTGAGCTAGGCTGACGCCACGGCACTCACTCTAGCCTGGGCAACAAAGCGAGACTCTGTCTCAAAAAAAAAAAAAAGATCCTATCATGTGTGCAACACCCCACCATGTGTGGCATACCTGAATCCTCCCAGCCTCGGTTTCCTCATCTGTAGAGACAATGCCATCTACGCCTCCCAGCGGTGCCATAAGGTCATGTATGCCAACAGCTTAGCCCAGGGCCCGCCCCGCAGGTAACAGCTGCCCAGACTGCTAGCTGCTTTCCTTCCTAAGAGGCCAGAAGGAAGGAGCCTGCTGCTTCCATTCCAAGTCCTGCCTGCACATCTGGGAAGCGAGGAAAAGCCCCCCACAGCACAGCAACAGACGGGGACAGGGTGGGAACAGAGGGAAAGGAGGAGAGGAGAGGAAGTCAAGGAGAAAAATAAAAACAAGCAGCAGAGACCGTCTGAATCCCAGGAGACAGGCCACATGCAAAACCCAGAGACACAGCCGGTTCAGCTCACACGCTAAATTAAGTGCTGCCAGAAGCCAGCAGGCCGGGAGGGACAGAGGAGTGAGGGTCACACGGCTGTGTCCCCTCAGGCCACATGTGACAATGCTTTTGCAGCCCGGCTCTGCGCTGGTTCTTGTGGCCAGGGCAGACAAGACACCGAGGGTCACTGGAGCAACCAGACAGAAGCTGGGGCCTTGGGCCAAGCCCTGAGGAGGGTCAAACTGGACCAGAGAACACTTATCCAGGGACTTGCCAGGAAGAGGAGCTAGAGAGTAGGGGGCTGAGCCGTGCAATCACGGCCAAATGATTTAAAATGGGGGATATATCACAAACCCAGTGGCTTAATAAATAAATAAATAAAATAAAATGGGGGATAATAATGGCCCTACCCCACCCCAGGATTCTTAGAAGGATTTTTTTTGTTGTTAATTATTATTTTGAGACACGGTCTTGTTCTCTCACCTGGTCTAGAGTGCAGTGACCTCATCATAGCTCACTGCAACCTCAAACTCCTGGGCTCAAGCGATCCTCCTGCCTCAGCCTCCCCAGTAGCTGGGACTACAGGCGCATGCCACCATGCCCGGCTAACTTTTCTATTTTTTGTAGAGACAGCGTCTTGCTGTTGCTCAGGCTGGTCTCAAACTCCTGAGCTCAAGTGATCCTCCTGCCTCGGCCTCCCAAAGTGCTAGGGTTACAGGCGTGAGCCACCAACCTGGCCTGGCCCTTATGAGTTTTTAATGAGAAGGGCTTTGCACAGTGTCTGGTGCAAGTCACTGCTCACTCAAAGACAATGGCCGCTAGTGAGATTCCTACACAGGAGTCCAGGAGTCCTGAAGCTACTGCTGGAACAGCTGCAGCCTCTCTGGGCTGCCGGGCCTCCCTGCAGCTGCCCGATCCCCAGTCACTGAGTTAACCCCTCACGCCTGAGACTGACCCCATCTACGCCACAATCAACTCACACCCCAAGGGTAGCCATGGCCTCCTGCCTCTACCCCGGCCCCCACCAGGCTGCTGGACACCGGAGCAGCCACAGCCATCTTCTCAACGTGCAGACCGGACCCAACTGGCTCCCTCCAATTCCTCCTGGGTAAAGACTGAAACTCCTCCTGCATGATCTGGCTCCCACCTGCCTGTCCCATCTCATTTCACAGAGCGCCCACTGCCTACCTCAGCTCTCCGCCCTGCTGCTGCTTGCTTGCTTGCTTGCTTTATTTATTTATTTATTTGTTTGTTTGTTTGTTTATTTATTTATTGAGACAGAGTCTCACTTTGTTGCCCAGGCTAGAGTGAGTGCTGTGGCATCAGCCTAGCTCACAGCAACCTCAAACTCCTGGGCTCAGGCGATCCTGCTGCCTCAGCCTCCCGAGTAGCTGGGACTACAGGCATGCACCACCATGCCCGGCTAATTTTTTTCTATATATGTTAGTTGGCCAATTAATTTCTTTGTATTTATAGTAGAGACGGGGTCTCGCTCTTGCTCAGGCTGGTTTCAAACTCCTGACCTCGAGCAATCCACCCGCCTCGGCCTCCCAGAGTGCTAGGATTACAGGCGTGAGCCACTGCGCCCGGCCCGCCCTGCTGCCTTCTTTCCACCCTGGCCAGACCTGTCCTCCCACAGAGCCTTGGCCTGTGCTGTTCCCGCTGCCTGGGACACCCTTCCCCCCACGCGGGCTTCGCCTGCTCATCTCCTACTCACCCTTCCCTCTTTGCTTCCTCGCGGAAGTGTTCCTTGCTCAAGGCTGCAGACTGCGCGAGGAGCCCGGCCGAACCCACTCACTGCCTCCTGGAGGGCCGGGCCCTTCTAGAGCTTATCACGGTGGGCAATTAAACATTTACCTGTGCATTTTATTAACACTCGCTGCTGCATTCCTGGCATCTGGCACACAGTAAGTGCTCAATAAACACTCGGAGAGCGGATTAGGGGCCTGGCTGGTCCCTGGCGACCGTATCACCCGCTCTAGTGGTGATAGCACTGCGTGTAGGAGACAAGGTCCTGCTTCCCCTCTCTCCTCCTTCAGCCCCTTAGCTCTCCACCCATGGCACAGACCCTGACACTGCCTGATCCTCAACCTACGCCCATGACCCACAGGCCCCGCGCCAGAGATCCGAACATTTCTAGATCTGATTTTCTTGAAAGCAGCTCTGGGCCGCGGCCAGGGGAGGCGTGTGCCGCCGGCCTCAGCAGTAAACGCTGATGGAGCTGTCTGGACCAGCTGAGCCGAGATCAGGAAATGCCAAGATTTAAAAGCATCCGGAACCCATTTATTTGTTGTTGTTCTTGCACTTCCAGGCTATTCTGAGCTGCAGATCGATCGGCTGGCCCGCCTCCCTCCGCCTCCCTCCAAATATCGCTCCTGAAACACCCAGCATGCACCTGGCCCCGCCTACCAAGGCGCAGCTCCCCCTGCACGTCTATCACATGACAACAACAGCAGCAAACACAGGTGGTCGTTCTCATCTCCTGGGTGCCTCTGTGAGCAGTAAGTGCTCTCACTGAAACTCCCCAACAGTCGCAGGGGAGGTATTATTATTAGCTCCATTTGACAGATGGGGAAACTGAAACTCAGAGAGGTAAAGAAACTTGCCCAGGGTCACACAGCTAGAAAGTGCTGAGACTGGGATTCGGCCCCAGATCTCCTACATCCAAAGGCCAGGCTCCTCCTCACTAGGCAGTCCTGCCTCCTTCGTTTTCCCTTCAAAGCTCCCCATCCGTATGGAGGGTTTTCTCACCTCTGAGTTCCTGACGACACCTTTCTAGCCACCTGCAACGACCACCCCAGTTCTCATGCCACTGGTCAAAAGCCATCCCCTCCCTCCCCATGAGCACTGCTGTGGGAAGACTGCCGGGAGGGGCTGTTACATCGAAAGGGGCGTTAACGTTGTACGGTCCTGTCTGAATTTTTTTTAATGATGGATGATGGATGGACGGGTAGTTCGTCTATCCATAGATTACTGCTAGAAGGACACACAAGAAAATAGGAAGAGTTTGAAGGAACCGGCATACAGAGTTGGTTGGGGATGGGGGAGGTCAAAGAATACTTTCTATTTTATGTCCTTCTTTGCTCTTTGAAGGTTTTTATGTTGGTTTCTCATACACATGCTTCACCACATTCTTCAAAACCCAGTTCCTATGCCGCCTCCCCCATGGGGCCTGCCCTGATTGTTCTAACTTATCCCTCCTCTCAACCTCTCTCTGGACACTCAGGCCACTGAGCCCGTGTCCCTGATGCGCATGCATACGGGAGCTCACACAGGCAGGGCCTCTGGGCCTGGGTCAGTGTCTTGGGCCTCCGGGGCCCCCCTCTGTACAGAGCCCGAGCCCCTGCTCGGGTGGGGGTGCGGCAGCCCTGAGGAACGAATGACTGTTGTGCTTTCTATCTCCATCCATGGCCTCCTGAAGCCCAGGGGCTGGGAACTCTAGCATGGAGCTTGGGGGCGGGGAGGGGAAGAGGACGGCAGAGAATCAGACGGTAAATTCGGTTCCTGGAAGCCTGCCCAGCGCTCCTCCCGGGGAGAGAGGACTCAAGAGCCGCGTATGCCAGCAGACAGTCCATCTGGAACCTGAGGTCACCAAACCGCGTCACAGCCCTGCTTATTAAATTTAGAGGTGCATGAAACCAAGCCACCACTTCTTGTACTGGGGCTCTGAGGAAGGGACAGCGGGACAGGGATGAAAGGCGGGGAATCTGTGCCCCGTGCCCCACCTCTGACTGCACACCTCGGACGCTCTCCGCCGTGACGGAGCCTGAACCACCAGGTCAGACTTGGCTCTTGGCCTAGGCGGGAGTGCTCAGCAATTGTCTCGCTTTTACCTCTCAGGCGGCAAGGAGGTCTCTGCCCTCCTCAGCCCCCAGCCCCTGCCTGAGGACCTCTGGCAGCTTGAGAATATTCGGCCTGTAATAATCACCGCCCTTTGTGGAGCCCCTCTTT
Organism: Mirza zaza; assembly: GCA_008750895.1. Taxonomy (NCBI): domain Eukaryota; kingdom Metazoa; phylum Chordata; class Mammalia; order Primates; family Cheirogaleidae; genus Mirza; species Mirza zaza. The sequence continues at coordinate 93,361 of VSMD01060135.1, read as the reverse complement.
TGTGCCAAGCACTTTACAGACGTCTCATTTATACTGTCCAACAAGCAAGTAAAGGCAGCTAGACAGACATGCTACCCGGCCCATTCTACAGATGAGGAAACTGAGTCCCAGGGATGCCAGGTAACGTGCTCGAGATCACACAGCTAAGTTAGTGAGAGTCAGAATTGGACCAAGGCCTCCTGGCCACCTGAGCCATGCCAAGGTGGTAGCAGGGGGAGGGACTGAACCAGAACTCCACCGGCCGGAGCTGTGTGACTGCAGGCAGGTCACCGCAGGGCCTAGGGCTCAGTTTTCTCATTTGCTCAGTGGGCCACCTACTCACAAGGAATCCAGTGAGCTGAGGCCACACTTCTCTGCCTCTGACCACACAACCACTGGGACATGCAACGTAGGGCCAATGCTCAAAGGCACAGGACAGGCACGGTGCCTCTTCTCGGAACTCACCCCCAAGGTTTGGCATAATAGAGTTAAATCATTTAACTGGTAAGGAAAACATTCTTCTATTACAAAAAATACAAGGGTATGCTAGGGACTAGAATGCAAAAACTGTGTTAATTTTTTCAGATAAAATATGAATTTTTTTGTAGTGTGGAGTCTGTCCAAATCAGTTGTAGGTTTAGCTGCTGGGGCGACTTAGAAGGGAAGATGGACTGCTAAGAACATTGACTTTGGAATCAGAAAGACCTGTATTGATTTGGGGTTGGTCAATCAACCAGCTGTGTGATCCTGGCCAAGATACTCAACCTCTCTGAAACTTAGCTCTTTTATCTGTAAAATGGGAATGATAAGATCATGCTTGCTTGTAAAGCAAAGGTCCTTAACATTTTTTGAGCCATGGGTCCCCCGGCAATCTGGTGAAGCCTATAAACTTCTCACAAAGTTTATGAATGCATAAAATAGATGTTTTCAAATGCATAATATAAAACACAGGATTATAAAGGAAACCAATGATATCAAAACAATACATTGATAAAACATAAACAGTGAATTTATGTGATAATAATATATGTGGCTTTAGTAACATTAAATAATAAGAGCTAATGGCAAGTCTAATAACTACCTATAATTTCATAGTAGCAAAGAGTCTAAATATTTCTAGATATCTGCAACAACTGTAATGTGCTATGAAAATACCTATGATTTGGCCGGGCGCGGTGGCTCAAGCCTGTAATCCTAGCTCTCTGGGAGGCCGAGGTGGGCAGATTGCTCAAGGTCAGGAGTTCGAGACCAGCCTGAGCAAGAGCGAGACCCCGTCTCTACTATAAATAGAAAGAAATAAATTGGCCAACTAATATATATAGAAAAAATTAGCTGGGCATGGTCGCGCATGCCTGTAGTCCCAGCTACTCGGGAGACTGAGGCAGCAGGATTGCTTGAGCCCAGGAGTTTGAGGTTGCTGTGAGCTAGGCTGACGCCACGGCACTCACTCTAGCCTGGGCAATAAAGTGAAACTCTGTCTCAAAAAAAAAAAAAAAAAAAGAAAAGAAAATACCTGTGATTTCCATTGGTGACAAAGTCACAGGTACCACTAATAGTATTTTTGTCACCTACATTCATAATTAAAGGCAATGCTTAATTTCAGTTAGAGGTTAATGAAAATAAAGATGTCATTTTTTTTCCATCCAAGTTCACAGACCCCCTAAATATGAGGTCGTAAGGCATTTTTACACAGTGCCTGGCACACTCTGTGTTCTCTAGGGCTGGCTGGGTCACGCTACACCAGGCTCTGCCCCCCAACATACCAGGGTTCACGGCTCTGCCCGTGTGCCAACAGGGATCCAGGAGAGGAGTGTTTTGAGCAGCCCTGAGCCCACCCAGGGCTCAGGGAGGGATGTGGGTCACGCGAGGCTGCTGGGAGAGGGAGGGAGGTCCTTAAAGCTAATCCAGAAGCTTAGAGCTGGAGGAGGGTTAAGCCCAGCCAGATAGCACAGTCTGTCTCGGTGCGCTGCAGGCCACGTCCTTCCATGCGTGAGCTCGGAAGTCACCAGTCCTCGGCTGCACCAGCAAAGGACCCTTTCAAATCCTGCCTCCTCGACATCTCTACCTTAGGTCCAGACGGAATTCTATTGCCACCCAAGCCAGTTTCTCCTTCAGTCTTCCCCAGGTCAGCAAACAGCAAACCCTTCGCCCAGCTGCTCAGGAGCAAACCTTAGTAGCACTCTTCTCCCTCACCCCCGTGCACTCCATCAGACAGCCCTGTCTGCTCTCCCTCCAAACAGCACTCATCTCTCCCTCCCTGCTGCCACCAGCCCAGGCAGCCATCACCTCACACCTAGACTTCCAACAGACGCCCAGCAGGCCTCCGCTCCCACACCTGCTCACCCCACCCCAAGTTGGTCTCTCCCACGGTACCCAAAATCATCTTTAAAAGTTGCAAATCAGACTATGTCACTCAACCACTGCCCAGAACTCCAGACATCCCCGTTGCTCTTACAACGAAATCCAAATATCAAAATGGCCCATAAAGCCCATGCCAGCCTTGCCAGCATCCTCTCCTGTCACTTCCTGCCTCACTGCTAGGAGGCAGGCATCCTGGCATGCTTTATTGAGTGGAGCTCAACACCTGGTCATTGCCCCAGGGCCTTTGCACAAGCCATCTGTGCAAAGCGTGGCTGGCTCCCTCCTTATGTTTAGATCAAATGTCACCTCTTCCAAGAGGCCTTCCTTGACTGCTCACTCTGAAGTGGCCAGCACCTCCCCATACTCTGTCAAATCCCTGTGTCTTATTTTCTTCACGATCCATATCACTGTCTGGAATGATCTTGTTCACTCAGTTCACGTGTCTGTTCTTTGGCTTCCCCCACCACAGTGGAAGCCCCTGAATGCTGTCTTGCTTCCCGCTGTCCCTTAGCACATAGCAGGCACGTTTCTGATTTTACTGAGGGGCTTATTTTGTGTGGGAAAATGAGCTGAGCTCTTGACATGCATGATGTCATTTAATCTTCCCAACTAGTATTACTCCCATTTTACAGAGAAGGAAACTGAGGACGCCCCAGCTGGCTGATGGATGTCTGACTCCAAAACCAGGTTCTTAATCACTGTTACTATACTGCTTTAAAAAAAAAAAAAATCATCCCCAAATAGAAGACATGGGAAGGATGATTCTACAGAAAAACGCAGACAGGTGGGGCTGAGGTGACGGCATCACAGGCCTCATGACGCTGTGACCTCATCCTGTTTAGAGGCTGCTGCCCTCCTAATCTGCTGCCAGGGGAGATGCTGGCAGGGACACGGCACCCTCACCTGGACTCGGGATTTGCATGCGGTCCCCTGGAAACTCCCCGGGGCTCCTTTCTCCTCAGCTGCCTTTTCCGGGCCTCTAATCCCCAGCTCAGGTTTCCAGAGTGCCAGTGTGCTCCGCTCAGGAAACTCCCCCACCTGGGAGGCTGCAGGTCTGGGATGGAGAACTGCAGAGCCCCAGGTGGGAAAGGACCTGGACAGGCTGGACTTAGTCCAACCCTGCCACTCATGCTCTAACCAGAACAGTAGCTGCAGGCACCTCAGGGGGCTGGTTCCCTTTGTATCTCCACTCTCACAGGCGAGGAAATTTGAGGCCCAAAGAGGTTTGCTAGCTTCCCTTGGAGACACCCAGCTAAGTAGGTAGTAGAGCAGGGATTGGAACCCAGGAAGTCTGGTGCCCTAAGCCACGACGCTTAACGTCTAAGCTAGAATAAGAGCGAAACCCTTTTGGTTTCAGAGCTGCTCCAATGACGGAAGAGCAGAGTGAAAGGGAACCTTAGCCACAGATGGCTCTAACTCTCCTATAGCACGCAGAGGAAACTGAGGAGTGGGAAAGTTTCTTATGGAGGATGTGGCTGGTCCTCTCACTGCGCCAAGCTGCCTCTTGTATGTCCCTGTGGCCCTGGACACGACAGGGAGCACAGGTGGCATGCATCAGTCGGCACTGGCCCCCATAAAGGACCCACCCCAGGACCACACACCCAGTAGAGACCTGGGAAGACCCTGATGCACGAGTTCCAATCTGGTGACAGCAGGAAGGGCAGGTGTTGGGCAGACAGTGCTGTACCAGCAGGGCCGGGAGGCAGCTGTTGTGCGGGAGCCGGCCCTAAACAGAACTCCCTGTTACCGTTCCTGCCCATTGCCGTGGGACGGGCCTGGCTGAACGGCAGCCTCCTTATACAGGGCAAGCAGCAGTGCCTGCCCACCCTCCTCCTGGCTCAAAGCAACGGGCACAGAAAAGATAAAATAAGCAACTGCCCTTTACAGGCAAACACATCTCTTTGCCATTTTACTGCGGGGAGAATTTTGGGGTGTGTGCGTGTGTGTATGTAAAACAGCAATCAGAACAAAGTGTTCTGGCCTGGGACCGAGCTCTGCCACCCCATGCCCCTGTGGGCCTCAGTCTCCTCACATGGATATGTATTAACAGAAGAGTCAAACTAGACACTAACGTCCTTCTTGGCCATAATGTGTGACAATTCTACGAGATTCAGAACCAATACCTGGGGAGGCATCAGCAGCAGCCCGTCTTCTTGGAAGGCCTTCCCCAAGAGATTTCACAGCTCCCGGGCTTTCTCCGACAGACGCTGAATTTTAACCCTTCCTGGATAGCTCACATCATTAGGAGTTGACCAACTTTTTCTATAAAAGGCAGATAGTAAATATTTTAGAGCCTTCTGAGCCGTAAGGCCTCTGATACAGTGACTCAACTCTGTAGTGCAAAAGCACCCACAGACAACACACACACAAATGGGTGTGGCCGGGTTCCTATCAAGCTTTATCTACAAAACAGGCAGCTGGCCCGATTTGGTCCACTGGGCCAAAGGGTTTGCTGGCCAATGGAATCACTGTGACGCATACCCTCCCCGTGGTCCTTTGGTCCAAGACGCATGCTGCCCTAAGGGTGCCGGTCTTCAGAGCTGCTCGTCTCTGCCAAGCCCGTCAGTCTGAGCGTCTGCCCATCAGCTTTCTCCTCCTTGGCAGCGAGATTCTCGGCTTACACATCTTCCGGCTATGAGTCTGCTGTCTTCAGGAAGTTCTGTTCCTCTCTGCCTAGGTCCTGTTTCTAACTTGCAGCAGAGTGGTGAGCCGGCTCTCCAAGCACAAGGCTGTATCCAAAACGAGAGTCACCAGGCTCTGAAGGAGAAAGGTTTTGGGGAACGGCAATGCCTGGTCTTTGTGATGATGGTTTTAGCGACCACAGGTTCTGCACTAGACTGCAGAAGGCAATCTAGGGTCTAGGATCTAGGCGGCTGCGGGCGAGATGTGTCTGAAGGCATGGGGGGAAACCGGGGTGTGCTCTGTCCTCCCCACGAACAAGAGCTGCACGAATGCCAAGTGAGGCGTCGTGAGGACATTCTTTCAAACAGCGCTCTGGGCTTTTTCAGAAGACAGGATGCCCTGACGAACCGACTTCCTTCTGTTTTTCCCCTGGGACTTGATGATATAATCACTTCTCCCTTCTGGCAGGAAAACATCTCCTATGAGTCAGGGGACTTCTCCTGGCAGGCAGAAACCACTCCCCTGCCCAAGAAGAGGAGCTGCCCCCTACCCCCACCCCCCGCCGCCTCCACGCAGTTCTTAGGAAGCAGCTGCCCCCACAGGATGTGGGAGGGGGTCCGCAGGACCAGCCACGCCAAGGGTGAGGAGGGCAGGGAACACAGCGGGGCCCAGAGAGATGGAAGACACACCCACCACCCCACCCAGCGACCCACGTCTGCTGCAAGGCTGTGGTCGCCATGATTTTATCCACACCTCCCCGAAGGTCTTCAAGGAGAAGAGGCACAAACCACTCCTGTGGAGCTGCAAGGGCGGATGCAAGATGCCAGTGGGTAGACGTCACGTCGTTTTCCATACAAGGAAGGGGGTTAAAATGAAGTTGGCGATTTCCTCTTTGCTGAGATTTATGCGGAGGCTGGCAGTGCAAACTGTGCAAGGGTCCCTGGCACCCAGGAATGCAGACCGATTTATGAATGAATATGCAACAGGTCCGTAGCCCGTCCTCTCACCCTTCATTAGCATATTCTTTTAAGCCTCACAGTAATCCTCAAGGTAGAAATTGATATCATCCCACTTTCCAGATGGGAAAACTAAGGCACAAAACGGTTATCACGGAGAGGCAAAAGTAGTACAGCCAGCCAGAACTAGAAGTGTTCTAGTGCCAGTGTCTATTCAAAGTCACATAAATGAAATCAAGGATCTGAGCCCCTTCCCATTCCAGTCCTCTCCTCCCCAGCCCTGCCCCACCCCCAGGCCCAAAAGGGGAACGAGTTAGTTCCTTCTGGGAGATCTTGGCCTTTCTTGGACCCCTCTTGCCTCTGGGATGCTGGTGTGAGGAATGAAGAGGTCGGGACCCCAAATCTCTGAGGCCCTGAGAAGGGAAATTTCTGCCCCCTCCATCCTGCCCAGAAGGACTAGAAGTCGCCCATGGGAGACCTGGAAGAGCCCTGCTGGCTCCCGGGGGCTGACGGATGGCAGATCTGTTTGCTAATTCCCGTTTTACAGCCTCATGTCCTGCTCCTCCCCACCCTTTGCTGCAAACACGCCACACGGTCCCACCTCAACACCTCTGTACGCGCTGTCCCACTTCCCACCGCCCCGCCCGCTCCACGCCTTCCCTGCCAGGTGACTCTGCTCTCTGCACAGCTTCTTCAGCATCCCGCCCTTGCAAGTCTCACCTGAGGGACACCCTCTGCCCTGCCGACACCCCACCCCCGGCTACAGCATCCATTCCCTGTAGGCAAGCTTCGAACCCAAGGCCAGGGATTTACGATGTGTGTCTTGGGGTCCCCTGGCCCCAGCAGGTGCTCATTCACCCAATGTTTATTGAATGAGTGAAACTTTTAGAGACATAGCCTTTTATATTTAAACGGAAAAACCACAGGGCACTGGGATACAGTCCTCCTTATCTTAATCTGTAAAAAGTTGTAAAAAGGCGGGGGTGGGGGGTGCTAGACATCGGACCAATCACAGCAGCTCTACCTACTGTCTCCTTTATTCACTGGCCCGCATGCAAGGTTCTGTTTGCAGTGGGAGACAAGGGGTCCTACAGCGAAAAGCTCCCTTCCAGGTCTAATATTCTCTACCACTCATTCTGCAGAACATTGACTTTCGCTCTAAATGTCTCCCCTTTCCAGGACATGAAATCACAGCACCACACACCAGAGGAGACTTTTCACACAGGTGGGCTCGCCCGCCCCAACCTGAGTAGGCATCCTCTGGAGCTCCTTGCACACCTCCAGGGATGGGGAGCTCTCGAAGAGGCAGGAGGCATATCTAGAAATTCCTCATCAGGAGCTCTGGGTGGGAGTCTTGCAGCACACCTATGGCTGCCCCAAGAGTTGGGAGTGAGGTGGCTCAGAGAGGGTAGCTAGCTAATAGAATCAAAGAATATTCTTAAGGAGAGACTCAATTTCTCAAGGTTTGGTATTCTCACCACCTGCTATAGAACCTTTGGGAAGCTTGCAGAAACGCAGTGTCCCGGGGCCTACCCCAGAGGTCCTGAATCCATCTCTGATGGAGACCCAAATAATGAAGTAACCATTACGGTCCACTGTCCGGACTCCTGGAGCCCAGGAATCTGCATATTTCACACTCTCCCCATAAACTGCCAGGCCCCATTTCACACCGGGGGTCACCAAGACCTACTCAACAGAAGGGACTGCACTCAGAGTGATTGACAGGAAAGCAAATCATCAGTGAGCATAGTCATTCATTTCTTTGCTTATTTTATCAGGTCCCAAAACAAGGCACTTGTAAACTCTCAGAGGCCTCAGCCTAAACTTTGAATCTCTCCCAGTCGTGCTCCTGGTGCAATAATTTTTTAAGCCTCAAAGGCCTCCAGGAAGTGCAGACTGCAGACCAGCTCACTCTGGATTTGGCTGGTTCGGGGCTGCGGCAGCCTGGACAGGGAGTGCAGCTCTGGCCACCGCCCGCCTGCAGAGCATCTGTGCAGTGAGGGCTGACAGAGGTGTGCAGGGGTGAGAAGTGAGAGCACAGGCACACCCTGGGAGATAGCAAGCCCCACGTTCTGAGGGGGAGGAGTGGTAGCTGCCACCCACCTAGGAGGGGAGAATGTGCTCAGAGCTGACCAGGGCATCAGTATAAATCATGCTGCAGAAAGGCCCTGGTCCCGAGGAGGGCAGCCCATGCCTCCCATTTCTGGTCCCTTTGACCTCTGCACCACCACCTCCCATACTGAGTATTTAATATGTTACCAAGCACATCCCTTAAGTTATTCCCTTTAGTCCCCACAGTAATCCTACACAGTAAGCATGATTATCATTTCCATTTCCAGATGAGAAAACAGGCTCAGAGAGGACAGGTAACTTGCCCAAGGTCACCCAGCTACAAAGCGGTAGAGCCAGGAGATGAACCCAGGCAGTTTGACTGGAGATTGGGGCAGGTCCTCAGGTTTACACTGCCTCCCCTTCCTCACCTCCCACGAGGTCCTGGAAAGGTGTCACTGAGCCTTGAAAAGGCAACACACAGACCACAGCAGACCATTTCACCTCTGCAGGTGTTAATGATGGACTGGATGAGTGAGGCATTTCCTGAGCAAGAAAGGATTTGGAGGTGCTGCTTCGGGTAATCCCTTTCAGGTGCATGGCCCTTTACAGTCTACAGTGAGAAGCACCCTCAGGAAGGGATTCAGAGCAGTGAGACCAGAGCCAGGCTGCCCGGCTTTGAACCCTGATCTGCTGCAGCTGTGTGATCGTAGGCATGTGACTTGACATTTGTGCTCAAGTGTCATTTTCTCTAAAGTGAGGATAACAATAGGAACTACTTCATAGGATTGTTTTGAGGATTAAATAAGGATAGAAACAAAGCACTTAGAACAGTGCCTGGCACATAAGGAGTATCGTTTAACTGCTTTCTGCTATTATGACAAAATGATTTCACATTTATTACTTTATTCGGTCCTCATAGCAACCCTGCTTGGTTCACAGTACTAGATCATTCATCCTACTTCACAGATGAGGAAAGTGAGCTTTGGCAAAAAACAAACAAACAAACAAACAAAAAACAAGGACACAACCAGTAGAGTAAGTCTCTGAATTCTTAGGTCACTTCCCAAGCAAGCCCCCACCTTGCGTTTGTCTCTTTTTTGAACCCTGAGCTTGCCCTCATTTGTTCTGTTGATTCATGTCCAAAGTGAAAGAGCTGGAAAAAGTATAGGAATGGCTACTATATGACAAACACACAACTTTCAATGTCTTTGCACAGGGCAGACATTACTAATCAATCACAGGTCTCTTTCCTGCTGAGCCAGAGCACAGCTTTGGATTCTCCACCAGAGAACTCTTGACAGTCATTACCAATTCACTGTAGATGGCAGATGACCAAACCACATCCTTCTATTTGTTTAGACAGAATCTTCTATCCAAACTTGGGTAATCTGGGCATGCACAGGTGAGCGAGCCTGTGTTCTCTAACAGGCTTTGGAAAAGCTGTGGTAGGAAAAGGTTTTGAGAATCACCGTGCTTAATCCTATAATTTTTTTCTGATGTCTTTTTTTTCCCCCTCCACTTCTGACTCTTGGGTACTCACTAATAAAATTGAAAAGCCCTGTGCCAAGTATGTTAATGTTCTACTTCTGAGGCCTAGGAGAGGATTCTGCTTCTAGTGGAAGGAGAAGACCTTTATTCATTTGTTTGTTCATTCATTCATTTATTCATTTTACCAACATCTATTGCTGTTTGATGGTCTCCACTCTAATCCCTGGATTCTTCGCCTTTTCTGCTGCTGAACATATTCCTCCCCTTGACCTTCTCAACTCTGTTTCTCAGTCTGCAGCACACGTGCAGCGGTGGTTAGCCATAAGAGCACCTGTGACAAGGGTGTCTGGAAGGCATCCGCACAGATACCTGCCTCTGGATGTTGGTCCCTCCCCCTGGAGCATGTCCCATCAAGAATGGGTGCCAGGCTCAGCCCTCACCTTGCCTTCACTCTCTGCCAAGCCTGGCCCGGACCCTTCAAAATGTCGGGGAAGGGCCAGCAAACCTTCCTATCCTCTGGCTCACTTCATGCCAACCTGGGTTGGGGTGCCACCAGCCCCCAACAGTCACAAACTAACACACAGCAGGCTCCACAGACACACCTGAACCGCTCAAGTGGCACCGTAAAGAACCAAAAAAAAAAAAAAAGTCTTTGCCTTTGTGCATGAAGAGGGGGAACCAGGACCTCGAGAGAGGCAGAGTAGAGAGCAAGACCACTGCACAGCAGCCTCTCTATAATTATTAAATACTTGGCACCACAAGATAAAGGGGGAAAGGGTTCCTTCTTAATGATAAAGATTTATGAGACATTTAAACTGCCAAGTTCCACCAACAGATTGTAAACTGAAAAGGAGGGGCCCCACATACCGTGTGCTCACTAAGTGGCAGGCATGGGCTGCCTCATTGCATTCTCCCCAGCACAAGTAGCATCCCCCTTCACAGATGACAAAACCAGACAACCTTACCTGTAGATGAGGCCCAAGATCACCCGGCCAGTGCGGGACAAAAGCAAGCTTCCAACCTGGGTCTGTCTGGCTGCAAAGGCATGGCTGTTAGCCTCTTTGCCTTTCCTCTCCTACCTGTGCGATTAGAAAGGCCCGTAGACAAGGGCATCTGGTCTACCCCTTGTACAGATGGGAGACTGAGGCCCCAGGAGGGGCTGCCCACTCAGGAAGAGGCCTGCCTGGGACCGTAGGTGTCTGCAACCCTGGCTGAGGCTTCTCTCCAGACCTCCTGAACCCTGAATATCAGTATGGATATCCCCTTGTAATTAAGGTCGAGGCCACCCTGAAGGAGTATATAAACACTTTCCCCTTTTCCAAACCCTTATTTCAGTGCTAACCTGCATCAGGCACCTACCGCATACCAGAGATACAGCTGTGATAGAAAGGTGGAGTCCCAGTGATACAATCAGTTGGCAGGGACCCCAGACCAGGCGATTAGGACACGACATGGAGGAGGAACTGGGAGAAACTCCGCTGGCTGGAGAGAGGGTCAGGGACCCAGGAGGGATGCGGATGGCATATGCAGGGCCAGATCCTGGCGGGACTTCTAGGCCATGGGAAGGGTGGCCTTTGTCCTAAGGCCATGGGGCCACTGAGGGGCTTTCTGCAGGGCAGTGAGATGACAGATTTGTACTCTAAATGACATGGGGAGACAGGGTCAAAAATGGCCCAGTTAGGCAGCTGCCTCGTAGGTCAGTGTGAGGTAGGGGGTCGGGGTGGGAGGAAGCAGAATGAAGGGAAGGATGAGGGGACCTGTACCCGGGGTAGGGCTGCCAAGACTCGGTGATGGCCGGGCTGTGCGTGGGAAGGAAGGAGGGCTCCTGGTTTAGGACTGCAGCAACCTGGGTGGGAGGGGGTGCAGGGCTGGGGCTGGGGGGTGCACACGGAACACAGACACGCTGAGTTCAAGGTACCGAGAGCAGGTGAGCGGTGCCCCAGCCGCAGGCAGGCCAGCCCGGGGTCTCACTCACCTACCGTGCCCGGGCTGAGGCAGGCATGTGCATGAACACGGCTACTACCCCGCTCTTTATATAATGCCAGAGTCACACACTCTCTTATCCGGTCCTCAGAACAGCACGGCAAGGCTGCCGTTCTTCCCATTTCGCAGATGAGGAACTTGAGACCCAAAGGGGTCCGACAACCCCAAGGTCACAACTCCAGTCCTCGTTCTCCATCTCTCACGCGCCACTCAGTCATCACCAAGGCCACTTGATGCCCTTCACTCTGGCTCGCTTTATGAAAAACTCTGCACGGCCTATACTGAGTTTGCAACAGGGCCAAACTGAGCAAATGGGCCGCTCAGTCAAGACGAGTTCTCTAATCCCACTGGTGCCTGCACATCTCAGAGGAAATTAACTAACTGGCCTCTGGGCTGTTTAGGGTGGGAGGAAGAGGAGGGGAACAGATGAGCCCCAGTGGGGAAGAAGGCCTGAGTGGGCCAGTGGTCTCTCCCTCTCTCTTATTCCAGTGTGACACCAGGACCCGGGAGTTCCAGTGCCCACTCCAGGGACCTCTGCCCTAAGCACCCCGACCCTCCGTCCACTCTGCAAGCTCGGAAACACTGGCCGGAACAGCACCACGGGCTGCCTTCGCACAAGCCCTTTCTCCCCTTCTTCCTTTCTGCCGCCCTACCCCTGTCCCAGCGGACACTTGGCAGCCCTCTTGAGGCCTGCTAGGAGTCAGGAGGGAATGCCGAGCATCTGGCCAGAGCCCAGGGCAGCCCTGCGGGTTCATATTAGGGCACCTACTAATGTGCAGGACCCTGGGGCCAGAGGCCCATCCCTGTGATTGGCCAGCAAGACCAGGCATTGGGCCATCCCAGGACCCAGGGCCTCATGACCCCAAATCCAAGCTATTAATAGAGGAGAACCCATCAGCCCCCCTGCCCATACTCAGCCTCCCCTCCCGCTTGGCCAAGAATAAAAGGGCGCCTTGAAATGGTGCAGAGGCCCAGATACCCAGCTGCTCTGGGCCCAAACCTTCTGCTGACCTCAGGGAAAACACTCCATTCTCTAGAAACCCAGGGATCTGCAGCTGTTCAGGCCCAATCCTTGCTTCTTCCCCCGATAACTATCCTGGTGTAGCTACTGCTTTCAGCCTCAGATTTCTGAGTCATTTGGATCTCACTTTAACATGCTGCCACCAACAAGGCGTTCATTAGGAGCCCACTGCTTGGGGAGAAGGAAGGGTTTAGATGTGTCTTGGGGATGTTGGTCTTCGAAGGAAAAAGATGCTTAAGACCTTCTTCATACCTTACACAAAGGGAACGGCCTTACCCAAGGTCGCATGGTAAATAAACGAGTGACAGAGCAGGGATCAGACTCCCAGGCCAGGCTCGCTCCGCCCCCAGCTGACTCTGGTCCTTCCCCAAGCCCACCACCACTCGGGCTTTTGCCCACGCCAGGCTAAGAGCCCAGAGGGACCTTCCTGCTTCTCGTTTCTTCTCTTAATTTCCCCCCCTCCTCTTCCTCGGCTTAACTCACTAGCACCTCCACCAAGAAGCCATCCCAGTCTAATTTAATTTAGCTCATGGCTGTCCCAACCCCCACTTCCCGCCAACACACACACTCCCCTTAATGCATTTACTGAGTCACTCGCTTGGCACTGACCAAGAATGGCATGAATAATTACTTTCCTTTTATGTCGGAATGGCAGATAGAGTCTATTTCATAGGCCGAGTCCTATCAGTTAGTAGTAGCTATCAATGTATGGGTACAGACTATGAGCCCATTATCTCCAAGAGCAGCAGGGAAGGGTGCAGTGATTGATTAGTGATGTCTGCCCTGGCTAGTGACTAAGTCAGCGCTCTTGCCATGCGCTGGTATTTACCCTTCGCTCTGTTGCCCCATAAGAAATGTAGCTAAACAGATCAGTCAGCTTGAACTGTAAGAACAGGGATGTCCCCCTCCCTGCTCGCCACCCAAATGTCCGCATGGCGGCAAGCAGACCACTTAGAGGGGAAGAAAACAATGATTATCCTTGGCTTGCTTTAGTGGTTGCACTGCACAAAGGACTCCACAGCCAATACTTCAACCAAGCTGGACAAGAAGGCTGAGCGGCAGGTAGGTATCCTCTCTTTTTCCCACGAGGAACTGAGGCACGTGGAGTTAAGTGACTGTCCCAAGGTCATCTGGCAGGCCTGGACCTGTTCCCAGGTCTGAGAATGGCGGCCATCCAGAACCAGCAAGGAATCACCTAGTCCAGTGCCCCAAAGGACAAAGGACGGCCAACCTGTCAGGTGACCAGCCACCTGCCCTCTCATACCTCCCGTGACAGGACACTTCTATGGCCCAAAGCAGGCCAGGTCATTCCATCTGGGGGCAGTTCTGGTCAATCGGAAAGCCCCTTCTTAGCCTGAGCCGGAACCTCTTCCCCCTGTGACCTCGGTTCACCAGCACCACCTCTCTCTCGCGTCAGATACCTGCTGGCGGCTCTCATGCCCTCCTTTGAAGCTGGATTCCTCTGGATTGTACACTTCCACTGCCCATTGGGAAGACTATCCAGTTTAGAGTCATCTTCCTTGTTTATTCAGCTTTCCCTGAGAGTTGAAAATCTGTCTGCCTACTTTGGTGGCAGAACCATCTCCTCCCTAGTTTTAGGCCCCAGACTTCTATTAATGTAGCCTGATATTCAGAACTGTCAGTAATCTTTTGAGACTCATCGTGCTTCACGGTATCCACTCCCCCAACACGCCACCCCTCCCCTGCCAAGGATCTGCAAAACTAGAATAATAGGAATAACAGATCATTAAATCAAGAAGTAGCTTAGAGACCCTTAGTTCAAACCTCTCTCTGTACAGATGGGGAATCTGGGGCCCGGAGAGGGAGAAGGGCCCTGTCTCAGGTTCAGAGGCTTGGAGGCCCTTGGTTCAAACCTTCCCTTGTACAGATGGAGAGGCGACCTGGGCCACACTGAGAACTGGTGACCAGTGAGGTTGAGGCTCTGAACCGTACAGGCCCGGGGCCAGGCGTTGGTCACACTTGGCTCAGTTGCCCTTCACGCACGCGCACACACACCAGTCACAACCTGTGCCTCGGGTGTCTGGGCCCGTGCTGCCCCAGTCTCACGTGGCTCTGCTCCCCAACTCCCGCCCAGCCCCCAAACTCTGCGGCAGAAACAGGTTTTGCACCTGCGGGCCTAGGAGTTCATCCTGGATTCCTCTCCTTCCACCCCCGCCCAGAATAGAAAGCCCTTTCACCCAGATCTCCTTTCAGCTGCTCGGGATAAGGGGACGGTCGCTGCTGCCAGCCAGAGGGTGTTAGGAAATGGAACAGCCACCGTGAAATGGAAGAGATCGTGTTGAGGCCAAACCCACAGGGAAAGGCTGGGAAGGGGCTCCACCTACTCCTTCATCACTCATGGAGCACGGAGCCCCCGACCCCAAGTCCCAGACATACCCAGGCCAAGACACCACCAGCACACGTACCATGGGGGCACAGTGCATGCCCTGACCTGGCCAGCTCTGGAACCCTGTCCCCCCTTCCCAGTACCACACCAGCCTCCTGTTGGGATCTCTCTGGGCTCTTTCAAATGCTCTTTCTTGTCAGGAGGTCTCAAAAGTCACTCCTGGATCATACCTTCCCCGATGGTCCCAAACCCCCATTATTTCCTCCCTCTCTCATATTCCCGTAGCTCATTGCCATTCTGCCTGCTTTGTCTCCTTGTTTCTGGATCTCTGGAAGGCTTCATGATGCATCCGCCTGTTGGTCCTTTCATGTCGTGGCCGCAGTGCCCAGTATTCAGCAGATGTTCAATAAAAACCTCCTAAGGCCGGGCGTGGTGGCTCACGCCTGTAATCCCAGCACTCTGGGAGGCCGAGGCGGGCAGATTGCTCGAGGTCAGGAGTTCAAAACCAGCCTGAGCAAGAGCGAGACCCCGTCTCTACTATAAATAGAAAGAAACTACTTGGCCAACTAATATATATAGAAAAAATTAGCCGGGCATGGTGGCGCATGTCTGTAGTCCCAGCTACTCAGGAGGCTGAGGCAGGAGGATTGCTTGAGCCCAGGAGTTTGAGGTTGCTGTGAGCTAGGCTGATGCCACGGCACTCACTCTAGCCTGGGCAACAAAGCGGAGACTCTGTCTCAAAAAACAAACAAACAAACAAACAAACAAAAAACCTCCTAAAACCATAAATATTGCAGTGGTGCCTGAGGTGGTCCTGCCTCCCTTGGGGAGGAGGAGATTGCAAAACTTGACCTTGAGGGCAGAAGAGGCAGCCCCTCCCCAGACGCAGGAGCCTGTTGTTTTCACTACTGAGCACTGAGAAGTACCTGGCGTGGCGCATACGTTCATTCCAGTGAATTCTAACATCCCTCAGCCCTGTCTTATCGATGGGGAGATGCCAAGTTCAGAGAGGCCTGGTGATCTGTCAGAGACCAGGCAGCCAAGATGTGGCAGGGACAAGATTCAAAACTCAGGACTCTCTTCTTCCATGAGCAGCGCTGAGATCTGGAGCCTGGCTGGGATCAGATGGTGACAGGCCTTCCCAGGAAAGAGTCTGGACTTTATCTAGCAGCCAACAGAAATCCCAGGAACACCCTTCGGAGGAAGGGCTGAAATGGCCCCTTCGTAGCTGTGACATTCAAAAACTATCGGGAGTAACACCATATTCTGGGGTACCTACTCCCTAAAACACTGGTCTGCAACTAAAGTCCCCATCGGAAAACAGACACTGGGCACAGGTCACCTCCTCTATGTTTCTTGAACCTTCCAGATAATCTTTTCCATGGAATCCAGAAATTGGGGGGATGGTTCTGTGATTACACATTCCTTCCAACTTCCTTTTTTTTCAAACAAGGAAACCGAGGCCATGAGTGCCAGGTTTTGCCTGATGCCACCTGGCCATGGCCAGGCAGTGACAGATCCAGGCCTGGGGTGCTGGTGGGGGGACTTGGACAGAAGGGGGCATGAGGGCTGGGCCTCGCAGGAGGGGCAAGCCTTGCTCTGGGAGGGCCCACAAAGCCAAGATCAGGGCTCGTTGACCCTAAGGAAGCCCTTGTGACAGGCAGAGCTGCCCAGAGATGGCCACAGGCAGCCCTGTGGCCCTGAGGGCTCTGCCACTGCTCCCAGAGGGGGTGGCAGGGACACAAGCACCAGATGGCCAGCGGTTTCCACAAGACAGCCTGGCAAGTCCCCATGACCCAGGGAGTCTGAGCGCCCCACTTCTGCTCTGAGCCCCCTCTCACCACCTCTGGGGTCTCTCTGGCCACTGGAGGGCTCGGCTGCGTCAGGGAAGGCCACAGACCTCTACCTCCCTCGCCACGCTGCAGCCTGGGGCTGAGGGACAGAGGCGAAAGCCTTTCTGCTGAGAATGCGTGCGTCCTCACTACTCCTGGGCCAGGGGGCTGCCTCCCTACCGCCATCCCCCACGAGCACAAAGCCTCTGCTGAAATCCAGCTGACACTGGTCCCCGTGCGTGAGCCGCCGAATACTGCGCGCACGTGTATGCGTATGGGCATGTGCATGTGTGTGTGCATGTGTGCGTGCATGTGCGTGTGTGCGCGCGTGTGTGTGTGAGTGTGTGAGAAGAGAATTTTCAAACTTCAAATCCCCACCTCCCGGGGCTCCCCTCTGGGGAAGCTGGCGGCCCTGGGAGGTGCAGCCCCACAAGAGGACCAAAGAAGGCAAGAAGTAGGATGCAGGGGGAGGGGCCGGCCACCCAGCGGCTCCCAAGGAGACCCAGGCTGTAAAAGGAGTGAAGAGGCCTCTGTGATCCATGAGGGACGAGGCAGCCACTTCACTCGTCCCTCCCAGTGGGAGGGCAGCGGAATTTCCCCGCACATTCTCCAGCTCCGAGCCAAGGGGGCCCCTCCCGGGCCGGCTGTCCGGGCAACTCAGGCCAGGCCTCGCTCCTGGGCAGGGGCTGCCGGTGGCCAGGGGTGGGGGCTTGGAGGAGGTAGGAGGGGCGCAGGTTCTGGGGAGAGCTGGGCGATCTCGGCATGGCTTCCTGGACTCCTCTCTGCAGAGAAGTTTCCACGCCTGGACGGCAGGCAGAGCGTGGGCGCAGGGGTCTGTGTGTGTTTGGGATAATCGAGACATGACTCCAAAGCCCTGGCACACACTCCAAGGGCTCGATAAAGAGCAGATGAAACAAACCACGAAACTGCCTCGGCAGCCGCAACCATGGCTTTAGACTGAAGTCTAGCCCTGGCCCTGCTGCTGACGACAAGTCATGGCACCTTTCTGAGGCTCGGGCCCCGCATCTGCAAAGTGGAAACAACCGCCTCCCTCTCGTGAACTCAAAGTGCCATCCGCAGGGAGAGGCTGTTGCTATCACGGAGGAGCCGGGCGGAGGGTGGGATGGGGCTCAGGAGGAGGAACAGGCAAGAGAGAGAGGCCGTGCACACACGCGTGTGCAGAGTGCAGGACGCCCGCTGCCAAAGGGGAGAGGTTACTGGGCTATTTCCATCAGCTGAGAACCACACACGGTCCCGCTCAAACTTGCCTGAAGCCCCAGGGCTGGCAAGGGGCAGAGTGGGGATGTGAACACAGGGCTAACTGCTGAGGCCGTGGTCCTTCCATTGCTCTGCAAGGGTGGCCGCTGGGCGGGTCATCCCTTGGGCCCCTGATGTCTTCTTTGCATCCCAGCTGCAGCTGGCACCAGTGGTCCACCCAACTCTCCCCAAACTCGCATCCCCCTCACACGTGCTCTCAAGAGCAGCTGCCAAGCGTGGGTGCCACCGCTGCCAGGGAGCATCCACTCGGGCTTTCCGCCTTGCCACCGTGATTCGACTCCGGGGCTTGGGTTGCTAAATGTCCTGAGTGCATGGGCCAGTCCCACGCGATGAAAAACTGTCCAGCCTAAAAAGCTTCTGGCACCCCTTTTGGGAAACACTGCCTAAGGGCAAACTTTTCACAGTGCAGATGGGGAAACCAAGGTCCAGTGAGGGAAAGGTATTTGCCATGGTCATACAGCAAGCTAGCAGCGGAAGCGACGCGATGGTTCAGCTCTTGGATGAGGAAGCTATTAACAATGACTGAGGAAAAGGTGTGGGATCACGGTATGGCAGGGAAGGAAGCAGATGGTGGGGAAGAGGGTTGGGCAGTGTGTGCGTTCTCGACGCTAACCACTAGGGGGCGATGTTGGCTTCAGACAGCTTGGTTGTGTTGGAAGACTGTTCGAGAGGCAGCCAGGGGAGGAGAAGATGGGAGGACTGCTTTCTATCTCACTTGACTTACTGTCTTTATGTAGATAGTCCAGCACACCTAATGCCACAACTCCCTTCAGTGTTGCCTGTGCAGAAAGATTTGGAGGGGAGAAGGGGAGGGTGAATTGGAGAAGGAGATCCAAAGACCACAGAAATCCAAAGCCCGGAGTACTTCCTAGCTCCCATCCTGGGACAGAGGAAGAGGAGTGGGTACCCGTAGCCAATGCCCTCAACACAAGGCTGCAGACTCAGCATCCATTTCTAAATAGATTTCTCAGAAAATGTTAATTGCAAGCACCAGCTTCAAATAACTGGAGGACTGCCTGAGAGCTGTTTTTACAAAGGACTCTGAGGCCTCTTGGGCTTCAGGGGTAAGAGTGGGAGGCTGATTGGGTCTGCCAGCCGCAGGTGCCAAAAGGGGCATTTCAGCTCTTGCACCATCTCAGTCGTGACCTTTACTCCCTCCACGAAGCAGCCACGTGCCTCACCCTCCTGCGTGCTCCAAGCAACCTGGGTAGTGGGCAGGGCAGGAATGACGAGCCCCTCTGAAGGGAAAGCAACTGAGGATCTGCAGGGCCAGGGAAACTGTCCAGGGTTGCACAAGGCCTTGATGATAATCTCTCCTATTATTACCACACCCTCCGCCCCCCACCCCAGACCCACAAAAGTGCATTCTCTGCTACCTCTCTGCCCCCATGGGACTGTAGTGACACCCTCAGGAGGGGTGAGAGTTCAGCCACGTGGGGCTGGCAGGAGGCCTCTGCAGCAGGGAGTGGCCCTACCCCTACCCCTACACACCCCTCAGCTGCCCCTGAACACATCCCACCAACGGGGGAAAGGGGAAGGATTTCTAGATGGAGTCGTGTAACCAGTTCCCTCTGTCTACACCTACCCTACAGCTGCCAGCACCCTGCCCTCTGACTGTGGGGACCCGTGGCTCAGCTGAGTCCCAGAGGAGCCTATCTAGATCCTGGGAAGTGCAAGTCGGGACACAACCCAACCACTGGGCAAAATGCTCTTGGTTCCCAAACTAGCAGCCTTGTCTCCATGACTCCCATGGGTGGGTCCTGGAGAATCTCAGTCATTTTCTGAGCAGGCCAGCAGGGCCTAGCTACGAATGGACTGTTTACCATCAGTGCGGGGCAGAGGCAGGAGGGAAGGGGGTTGCAGCTCAGGCCTGTCCAGCAGCCAGGTCACACATGGGGCAGGGACCCAGCCATGAGCGTCCCTGAAGCCCTAAATAGAGCCCAGCTCTTATGGGGTGTGGCTTGAATGCTGAATGAATGAAAGAATGTCAAAGCTGGGAGTCTCTGAGGTCATCCCAACTCCCCTCCATGCTCAAATTATCATAACTGAGGTCAGGCAGGTCACCACAGGACCAGAACCCAGGAGGGAACAGCAGCATGAGCCAGGCTCACCGCCAAGTGCTTTACCTGTATCATCTCATGTAAACTTCAAAGCACCCAGAGCTGTGTCCTGTTTTTATCCCATGTTGCAGGTGAGGAAATTGGGGCCCAGTGCACCCAGTTAGTGACACTAACTATAACCCAGGCCCCTGCGCCCATTCTCTGAACTTCTCTGCTATGGCGCTCTCTAACCAGAGGGGGACAGGGGGCTCTGCCAGGCTCCCTGTCTCTTGGCTGCGGCAGGGGCCACCCCAGACTTCCTGCTGGGGATCGGATGCCCGTGTCACCCTGGCCTCTCCCCAAAGGGCATTCAGGTCAGAGCTGGAAGGAGAACCCAGGACAAACACCTCCCTGGCTCTCCTAACTGGCACTAAATGGCCAGAGCAGGCAGGGCTGGGCTGGAGCCCTGAGGCACACTGCCAGGCACCTCCTTTCCGACTGCCGGGTGGACAGTGCAGGGGTGGGGGTCCCCTGGGGACAGAACACCAACATCCCAGAGAAACCCCAAAAGGGTGCCTGGCGGGCGGGAGAGGCTGGGCAGTCCTCACGAGAGTCGCCACCCAGCTGTGCGCCCAGGTCCCCGATCCAGAGTCTCACACCTGGTGCCCGCCCCAGAAGGCCAGCCCCCTCACCACCAAGGTGCCTCCACTGCACGCTTCAGTGTCTGGCATGTGTGCACCCTGCCGGCCCCATCTCAGTCCCTCCCCGGCTGTTCCGGCTCCTCCATCGCACGTTAGCTTCCTAACACTCTCCGTGTGCAATTACATGCTGCCACACGACCACTGTCTGTCTAGCCCCCAGCCTACCCCGTCCGTGAAGGTGGCGCTGCCTTTCGTGGGCAGGGTCAGGCTGAGCATATAGGCCGCCTCGCTGCTCCCGCCCACAGCCCAGCGTGGGAGCCTGAGGCGTCGTCCCCGCTATGGGCAGCAACGGCTGAGCAGGGTCAGCTGCCGGGGCCACTCAGCCACCAGCCCCACAGAAAGAGCCAAGGGCACACAGCTGCCTCCGTCAGGCTTTGGGGGTCGCGGCTGTGTTTCCTCTGGAGGCTGCTCTGGATCGATAAAGCACAGGGAGGTCTCATCCGGCTGCACGAGACACCAACATGGCAACCCTTGCCCTGCCACCATGATCCCAGCCTGTATGGTCACCCCGAACACCAGCAAGGCACAGAAAGCACCAGCCCAGCCAACGCTGTCAACCAAAAACTCGGAGCACGGGCAGGACGACGTCTCCAAAAAACACCAGGCACTGTTCCCCGGCAGGAAACATCACTGCAACAAAGACCGTCTCCAGACTCCCTCCTGCCATGCCAGCGGCCAATCCCGTGACCGCTGGCCTGGGATACCGTCTTACTAAGCCCCAATACAATACCGTCACAAGGTCACACGCGCTGTCACCTCCAGCCCCACCACGACACCACCACCACCACCCGGTTAGCCGTTACAGAAAACGCAACCATCACAGGCTGAATCGCAGCCCTCTAAAATGCATGTGAAGCCTGGACCTCTGGCGCCTCAGAACGTGCCTATTTGGAGAGAGGGTCTTTAAAGAGGTAACTGAGTTAAAACGAGGTCATTATGGTGAGCCCTCGTCCAGCATGACCCGAGTCCGTCTAAGAAGGCGAGATTAGGACACAGACATGCAGAGGGAAGACGGCGTCAACTCTCAGAGAAGACGTCTCACCTACGAGCCACAAGAGCGGCCTTAGAAGGAGCCTCTTCTTGGACTTCTGGCTGCCAGAACTGTGAGACAATAAATTTCCGTTGTTTCCGTCCCCCGGGCTATGGTCCTTTATCACAGCAGCCTGGCAGAGCAGCACGAGCAATGCCACAGCACCCGCTAGACCCCCCCGGCCAAACAGGGCCCTCACGCCAAGCACCGGGACTGGAGAACACCCGCATCATCACGCCAACACCACATCCATGACGGCCAGCACCTCCCAGGCACCATCGCACCCCAACCCCCCATGACAACCGTGTCCCCGCCGAACACCCTCACAGCAACACGTCACAACCGGCAACTCAACAAGCTCACGGCAGAAGCCCTGGCCACCACAGCTACTGAAACAAACCCTGACCCGACACCTAGCACGCCCCTGCGGCTGCGTCTCCCAGGGCCGTGGGGCAGCCCCCGCCCAGACCGGAGCAGGCCTGGCACAGCTCTCTCCACCCATGCACCGTGCGGGGCCATAGCCTGCCCAGTGCGGTTCTCCACTCCGCCGGTCCCTGACCCCACGCCCCATGGCAGACCAGGAGCAGCACGACCCTGGTTCCCCACTCCGGCGCTCTTCGAGGGCCCCTTCCGGCCTTCTCCCCGCCCCCCACAAATGTTCTCTGTCTCCAAACGGCACGTGCTCCAGATACAGGCTCCCGTCAGTCACACTGGCTCAGACTCTCACAGAGGAGAGTCTATTAACAGGAGTCCGGAGGGTTAGGGTTTTACAAAGCAACCAGGAGCTGTGACACTGAACCCAACTCCCTGGGAAGCCCTGTGGCAGAGCCCAACCCCAGCACCTGGAGGAGTGAGAGGCCCCCTTAACCCCCCTGTCTCTCAGGTGACATCCAGCCCTCGCTAACCCTGGTATCAGGGAAAAGAAGGCCTGACGTCTGCTAGTGGCGGCAGCACTCATCGGGACGGGGGCATTAGGTGTAACCTCAGTCTCCTTGTCTGCAGAATGGGGACAGCCATCCTGCAATGCCAACCCCAGCTAGTCCCTGCTGAGCAGATGCTCCTGAGCACCCCTTGCAGGGCCAAACCTGCTGCAGAAGAGCTGGCAGGATGCTGGCTGTGGCCTGGGGCTTACGGCAGGTGTGTTAGTCAGCTTAGGCGGCCATGACAAAATGCCACGTACTGGGTGGCCTAAATAACAGGAATTTTCTCCCAGTTCTGGAGGCTGGAAGTCCAAGATCAAGGTGTCAGCAGGGCTGCTTTTTGGGGCGGGCTCTCTTCCTTGTATATGGGCTTCCTTTGTGCTTTGGTGCAGAGAGACAGAGATCTCTGTTGTCTCTTCCCCTTCTTATAAGGACATCAATCCTATCAGATCAGCCCCACCCCATAGCCTCATTTAACCTTAATAATCTTCTTAAAGGCCCCATCTCCAAATGCAGTCACACCGGGGGTTAGTGTCAGCACACATGAATTTGGGGGAGTCGAGATTCAGTCTGGAGCAGGTGGGAGGGCTCTGGATACCGCCCGTAGGTTTGGAATCTGCCAAGCCTGGGTTGGAAAGCTTCGCTTCTCTAAGCCTGTTTCCCACCCGTGAGTCTGGGATAACGGCGCCTCATTCACAGGGTTGTCTGAGGATTAAGAAGAGAATGTAGAGCAGAGAGTCAGCGTGGAGACAGCATTCAGCGACGTCATGTAGACAGCATGAAATTGGCCATGGTGGGGATACTTACTTCATGGAAACTGGCAAACGCTATCGTTTCCCGCCCGGCCCTTATCCCAGAGCCGGCTGTAGGCGCGTCCCATCGCATCACTAAGCGTGAGATGGAGCGAGCACTGTCTACCTTTCTACGCAGGGCTGCCTGACAGGCAGACAGAGGAACAAGGAGAAGGGAATCCTACTGGCTTTGTCTTTCTGTGCAAAGTTGGCAGAGGAGAAACACTCCTCTCGCTACAATTTACGCAGTACCAGCACAACATAGGTGGCTCTCATTACTCTATGACTTTGTCTGGCTCTGCCCTCAGCTTTGCATTTTAGGGGGCATCGCTCTGGCCCTCCTCCAGCAGTTCCCTCCCCACAGAGCAGGGAGTGCACTCGTGTAAGGGGACCTGCCCACCTGGACCGCAGACCCCTGGTGGACCCTAAGTTCCCTGCCTGCATGGCCCTGAGCCTCTTTCCTGGGCCCACCATCCTCAGGATGGCCACACAGCAGGGGGTACACTCTCCTAGGCCCAAGGGGTGACCAGGCAGTGGCTGTCTGCAGGGCAAATGGTGGCTAGAGCTTGGACATGCAGGTGCAGGTGTGTCACGCCTTGTACACAGGACACGCACAGGACACACATGTACGTAAGGCCCTGCATGTGAGAGCCTCCATTTGTACTCTTGTCCTAGGCTCAACAAACCAGCCCTCCCATTCTTTCAAGGTTCCAAAACATGAAGTTTGGAGATGGAAATTGATGATGATGATGATGATGATGATGATGATTGATGATGATGATGGATCCTTCAAAGCCCGAGGTCCTCATTTCTTCCACGGTGGCCTCCATCCATACAGACCACAGCGAGCCCTGCCCCTATAATAATTTTGTATCACACTTGATCATGTAAGTCCTCAAGACTGCTTTGGTGTCACTCAGGGTGTCCCATGCCATTATTCCAATGAACTCTTGTATTTCCATAATATTCTCTGATTTTTATTCTTAACATAACCTTTGGGGGACATGGAACTTCCTACTATTCCTGAGTAACAGATTAAAAAACTGAGTCTGGGAGATTAAGTTACTTGCCCAGGGTCACGCAGCTAATCACTGCCTTGAGGAAAGAAGTCTCGACCTTCTCACAGACCCTCCCATCTTCCCCTAACTGGATGATCCGTTTTCTCAAGGGAAGTCATGTCTTGTGTCTTCCTATCCTTTGAGGAGCTACCAGGCACTATGGTTCATAGTAGGAAAAAACTGGATCTCTGTCTCTCTCTTTTCTTTTAACTTGAATTATAAGAAGTTGAATAGAACTCGACAGCCAGAGGAGTCTTCAAGACTGAATGGTCATCTCCTGCATTTCTCCTCCATATCCGGCAGCCACTGAGGGTGGGTGAGGAGGGAGCCCGGGACGATGCAGAGCTAACCAGGCTCTGGAGATGTTGGGTTCACACCTATAGCAAGCAGAATCCATGTCCTAATCCCCCAAACCTGAGAAGATGTAACCTTACAGGGCAAAAGGGACTCTGTGGATGTGATTAAGAATCCTGAGATGGGAGATAAACCCAGATTATCTGAGTGGGTCCAGTGTAATGAGAGGGTCTTTATAAGAGGGAGGGAAGAGGGTCAGGGTCCGAGTCAGAAAAGCAGACATGATCATGGGAGCAGAGGTCAAAGCTATGTGACCAGGAGCCAAGAAATGTGGGCAATCTCTAGAAGCTGGAAAAGTCAAGAAAACGGGTTCTCTCCTAGAGCCTCTGGGGAGGAATGCAGCCCCGCCAACACCTTCACTTAAGCCCAGTGAGACCCATTTTGGACTTCTGACATCCAAAACTGCAAGATAAGAAATCTGTGTTAGGCCACTAAGTCTATGGTCATTTGTCATAGCAGCAATAGGAACCCAATGCAAGCCCCATTCAATGTAGAAGTGAAAAATCTGAAGCCCAGAGAAGGGGAGAGTGTGGCTGGGGGTCCCCCAACTGTTGGGAAAGACGAAAACAGAGGCAAGGCCCATTCCCCACTACCCCTGAGCGTCCCACCCCAGTGAGGACATGCCTCCCGAGGGCTGGCCCTGGGGTCTATCATTTAGCCATCTCGATTAACACTTGTAAGGGAGAAACATATAAAATGTTAGGTAGTGTAAACAAATGCTAGAAAGTTCCAGAGCATCATCAGCTCAAGGATACTATCAGATGTCCAAAGGGAATAGGATATCCCCAGCAAGAATGCTCTGTCTCTGGAGCTGCGCACAGCTGAATGGGTACAATATTTTCCAGGGATGTTAACAGAAGCTTTCTTACGTGGGGAGGAATTGAGAGGGTTCGAGATTTCTAGAATTCCACTACATTGGCAACGATGCTCTAGACTCCCCTTGCAATTCTAAGCTCTGACTCTACTGACTCTGAGACCCCATGCCTGTGAACACATCCTACCACCAGCTCTTCACATATCCGCAGAGCTTCCTGATGTCTCCATGGACTCAAAGGAAAAAGCAGGAAGAAGGCTCTTCCCCTGGGAGCCCTGGATAAACAGACCATCATTTCTAAACAACTATTTTATTATCAAGGAATCTTTCCAGTCTGCCTCACCCCAACCACATCCCCCAGAGCAGGGAAACGGGCCGGAGGCACAAGAGTGCATGTGTGGGCCCGGGTACTTCCCTGCGCAAACACCCCCACAGGTCTCAGAGCTCGCCTCCGTGAACTTGACACCCCAACCCACGCCGTCCTCTCCCAGCAAAGCCGGCATGGGAAATGGGCCGCGACGCCCAACTTGACAGAAAGAGGACTTGTTCTCCGGTGCAAGGCAGACTTCCTCCCCTGGCACGGGGAAGACGTCCTTTCCATGGGCCAGGGGGTTGCTAGGACGGCTCCCTCCCCGTTCAGCGCATCAACACGAGGACCTGGTCCCCATCTCCATGACAGCCTCGCCAGCACCACCTGCCAAACCGACTTGGAAAGGAACATGCTGCTTCTGCTTCCTCCTCACACCCCTGCTGCCTCCCCTCGGGCTAGTTCCAGACCCAGGTTCTCAACGGGCAAGCAGGAAGCCTGCTTTTCTCTCGGAGCCACTCTGAGGACATCCACGTCCCCCAAAGAGGCCACCTACCTACCTGGCTTAGCGTGTCGGGGGCTGTGGGGGAGCAGGTGATGTAATCGTCCCGCCTTTGCCTTTAGTGGCATCCAGCAGAACCGTGACGGGTGCTGCCGTGCTCTGTAAAGGGCACAGGCACGACTGCAGGGTGTAATCGCAGACACTAAGGCAGAAACCAAGCGTGCAGCCCAGTAAACCCTCTGGAATTAAGCAACAGGACAGATTTTCGGCCTGGCCTTGGCTGAGAGGTTACTTACTAGGAGGCTGAATCACCCTGGTTTGAATTCCAGCTCAGCCGTATACAAGCTGTGTGTTGTCAGGCTAGTTACTTAGTTACTTCTGAGCCTCAGTTTCCCTTTTTGAAATATGGCACTAATAATATTGATCTTGCTATATAGAATGGACTACAAAGAATAGATGCAAAGTGAAAATCAATTGTTTGCCCTAGAGAAAGACTTTAAAATGCAATACCCTTAAATATATATATTAGTTGATTATTCAGGCTCTGCCAGGGCTGGTATTCTGTAGTTAACTGGGTAAAGATACTTTATTTTAGTCTGTCCTTCCTGGTTACCCTGCAACCAGATAAGTCTAGATTTTCTGACTGATCCCTTCTTTCAGACTACCCTACTCTAGCAAAAAATATACAATCATAATAATAAACAAAAAACAAGAATTAAAATAACAAACCCTAAACCTGCAATTTGGGTAAGTGGCCACAAGGTGGCATATTCTTTGACAGCAATGTCGATTGTAAGGTCCAAGCTTTGCCTGAGGATTCAGAGGTGATAGCTCTGTTCCCGTCACACAGATTAGTAATCATCCAATTTATAGATGCATTCATTAAAAAATTATCTTTATTAAAATAGCAATTACCGGGCCGAGCATAGTGGCTGACGCCTGTGATCCTAGCACTCTGGGTGGCCGAGGTGGGAGGATTGTTTGAGCTCAGGGGTTCGAGACCAGCCTGAGCAAGAGCGAGATCCTGTCTCTACTAAAAAAATAGAAACAAATTAGCTGGACAACTAAAAAAATATAAAAAAAATAAAATATATATGTGTGTGTATATATATATATATAAAATTAACTGGGCATGGTGGCACATGCCTGTAGTCCCAGCTACTGGGGAGGCTGAGGCAGGAGGATTGCCTGAGCCCAGGAGTTAGAGGTTGCTGTGAGATAGGCTGACGCCATGGCACTCTAGCCCGGGGAACAGAATGAGACTCTGTCTCAAAAACAAAACAAAACAAACTAAATAAATAAATAAATTAGCAATTGCCAAGTACTTGAAATGCATTTTCTCATTTAAAGTCCTCAAACCAATCCCACAGATTGGGTGACATGCCCTGTGACAGCTGAGACCTAACTGAGTTCTCACTTGACAGGCCCTGGGCAGTTCAGGCCCCTCTTACAGCCACCAGCCTCGCAGATCAGAAGGGAGGAAGCAATTGTCCCCAGTCCCACATCTTTGGACTTCAGAGATGGTCCTGCTCAGGTGGGAGGCCTGACTCAGGGTCCTACAGAGAAGCCCTGAGTAACATCGGCACCCTGGGTCCCTCCCTCTGCACCATTCCTGGGAGGAAGCCCACCCCAGGAAGGAAACAGGGGGCATGGGTGTGGGGGTCCTTCCCTCTGCCCTAAGGGGAGCCCACCCCTTGGTTAAATCTGTTAGTCACGCATCCAGCCAAGTCTCCAGTGGGATGGTTCCCAGGCCAGCGTCCTGAGAGTAATCTTTCTCCCTCCACTCCTGTTTACTTAATATCCGTCTTTACATCCACTCATTTTGTCCTCTTAGACCTACCCTTTGCAACAAGTTACATTTTCTTTCTGCACTAGCTACATTTTCTCAAATGCGCATTTAAATAAACACTTAGCTCTATGAAAATGAAATAACCTGAATCACTTGCCACCGAATCCCCAGACAGACCACCCATGCCATGCCGCACTTCCAGAGTCTGAGTTAAGTCACCCACGTGCTCTGACCTTATCCCAGCTGCTGGCCCCTGCCAGGACTCGGCTCCCTCGTCCATAAAGTTCTAACACAGTCGCGTCCATGAGGTCTTCCCAACCCAACACCTGGTCTCCCTGGGTCTGGCAAGATCATGTCCTCCCCATACCAGAGTCTGTCTTGACTCCACCACTAATCACAGGTTCCACGTCTTTAACCAATTCCCGCCACCCACCCTGGCCTCCACGTTTGGACCCAGCCTCCTCTGCAGGGCTGGGGCCCTCTGGTCCTCCTGGCTCATCTCCCTGCTGCTAACCCCGCCCTCACCCACACACGGCCCGGCCCTGCCTCTGGCTGAGGCCCCTCAGGTCCCCTCCGCCCTCCTGTCAACGATGGTGAGGTTGGGGGGGTGCCTCCCTGGACCTCAGTTTCTCTGAGGTCTGTAAAGGAAAGTGGAAGGACTCAAGAGGTTCTTACTGTGGGCCTGTGCGCCTTTCAGAGAGTCTACAAAATCACAGGCAAACTCGTCTGTGTTCCGACATTCTTACATAAAGACAGTCCACACTGTCTTCAGACTCTGCTGGGGGCTATGACCAAAAAAGGGTAAAAGCCCCAGGAGTGGATCGGCCCTTCCGGCCCTCATGCTCTGAACCCTCAGGACCTACACATTCCACTCGGCCACACCCGGGAGGGAGCAACACAGGCCTCAGAGAGAGACTTAGAACACCCCCTCCCCGCCCCATACGGCCCCACTCCTGCACCCCCACCCCACCCCACCCCTGCTTTTCCCTGAACTCCGCCCTGCGAGTCAAAGATCCCCTGACAACAAGAAAGAATCATACCAAGTCTTTGATGTCTTTCATTCAACTTAAGAGGCAAAGCGAGCTGTAACTTTAATAGGAGGGGAAAAAAAAACATTCAAGAGTCACCCCAGGACCCAGGGCGATGTCGGCGAAGCTCCCCAGGAATCCCCCTAGGAATCCAGAACGGGACCTGCAGGACCAGGGCCAAAGGCCAGAGGAGGGAGGCTGCAGGGCCAGGAAGGGGGGCAGGGAGGACGCAGAGAATGGCAGGTCACCTCCCTCAAGGGACCTGAGGGGGCTTGAGGGGCCTAGGTGCTCAGAAGGAGAACCACTGGATGGAGGTGAGACTCAGTTCCACACCCAAACTGCCAACACTGTCCCCAAATAAAACAGGCTGCCCGCAGGGGCAGTGAGCACCCTGCCCGTGCACTCCTGGGAGCAGCAGGTAGAGGGCTGCTGGATACCGGGACACGCCCTCTAAATCCCTTCCATTCTTGAGAGTCTTGGAATTCTCCCTCGGGACAAGAGAGGAGGCGGGAGGCCCTCCCAGAAAGAGCAGGGCAGCAAGCCCAGGACAGAGAAGGCCTGACCTAGGCACCCACCTGCCCTGCCAGTCACCACCCTTGCGTGTCCACCCGTCCTGGCGAACCCAGGGAGAACCAGGGTCTGGCCAAAGAAGGGACGGATGGAAGCAGGCGGAGCTTCCCCAGGGAGGAACAGCAAGGGGCAGTCAAAGCAGCGATGTGTGCGGGGGTGACAGGCACCGTGCTAGGTTCCTGAAACAGGCATCCTCTCACTCTCTCCCCTCAGTGTCCCTCAAGGCGGGTGGCACTGCTGCCGTCCACACACAGGATAACACGGACGAGGACACTGAGGAGAGCAGGACCCATAGCCCATTGAGTTAAACAGGCACAGACTTTTCTAGAGTCTACATGAGTGAGATCATGTGATATTTGTCATTCTGCCTCTGGCTCATCTCACTTAGCATAATGTCCTCCAGGTTCATCCATGTTGTCCCGAATGGCAGGATTTCTTCTTTTTTTTAAGACTGAATAAAATTCTATCATATGCATATATATACACACACACACACACACACATTTTCTTGATCCATTCATCTGTCAACAAACACCAGGTTGTTGTCTCCTTATCTTGGCTCTTGTGACTAATGTTGCTATCAATATAAGAGTGTAGATCTCTCAGGATTTTACGTCCTTTGAATACACACCCATAAGTAGGAAAAGCAGGGAGGAGGATGGTGATGATTAGGGGCTGATAGGGAAAGGGAGATGTTAGCCAGCAGGTACAAAGTCTCAGTTACGTAGATGAAGCTCTAAAGACACATTAGGCCAGGCGTGGTGGCTCACACCTGTAAACCTAGCACTCTGAGAGGCAGAGGCAAGAGACAAGAAAATCGCTCGAGGTCGGCCTGAGCAAGAGAGACCCTGTCTCTACTAAAAATAGAAAAATTAGCCAGGCGTGGTAGCACATGCCTGTAGTCCCAGCTACTGGGGAGGGAGGGCGCTGAGGCAGGATTGCTTGAGCACAAGAGTTTGAGGTTGCTGTGAGCTATGATGACGCCACTGTGCTCTAGCCTGAGCAACAGAGCAACACTCGGTCTCAAAACAAAACAAAAAACACTATACTGTATATTCGACGTTTACTTAGAGTAGATCTTAAATGTTCTGACCACATAGACACACATGTACACACAGATAACTGAGTGAGGTGGTGGACACGTTAATTAGCTTGCGGTAATCTTTTTACAATATATGCACACATCAAATCATCATATTATGCACCTTAAATACATAGCATTTTTTTGTCAAGTATAACTCAATAAAGCTGAAAAAAGAAACAAAAGTCACTGAAGCAGGATTAGACCCCAAGCAGCCTGTACTGTGGAGTGTGAGAAGGGGCTAGACGTGAGCTAGCTTCGTGAAACGCATTTGCTCAGATGCCTTTGGCTGCTTTAATAACTGGAGCAGCAGGAAACGCCTGGGTTCTAGAAACTTCCCTGCTCCTCCCCATCCCTGAGTTCAGGGTGTTAGGAGCCTTTTATTTTACTTTACTTCAAGGATGGGCAAGCCTTCCTCGAAGGCTCCATAGGACTGGCTGTACACTGCGGGTTGGTCCAATGGGACCCGCTACACCTTGGGGCACATTCCAGAAATAACTCCTCCCATCCTCTCTCAAGGCCATGCTGGCCTTGCCCAGCAGGCCACTGTCCCTTTCTTATTTGTGTGGCAGGACCTGAGATTGTTAGTAGGACAATGCGTCTCACATGTGCATAGCACTTGAGCTCCATGTACATTTCACCCTACAATGTACAACAATGTCAACTCCAAGTGTGTCCCAGGCTTCTCCAAACCTGCTGCCACCTCCCTGGGGGGGAATAATGGCATTGGAAAAGTTGGTGATGATGATAACCACGTGTGGCTGCAGGAAATACATTTATTCTCCTTTAAATCTTTTTTTTTTTTTTTTTTTTGGAGACAAGGTCTTGCTCTGTCACCCAAGCTGGAGTGCAGTGATGCAGCCTTGAACTCCTAGGCTCAAGCTACCTTCCTGCCTTAGCCTTCCAAGTAGCCAGGACTACAGGTACACACCACCATGCCTGAATGATTTTTTAATTTTTTTGTAGAGACAGGGTCTTGCTATGTTGCCCAGGCTGGTCTTGAACTCCCGGGTTCAAGTGATCCTCTTGCCTCGGTCTTCCAAAGTGCTGGGATTACAGGCATCAGGCACTGTGCCCAGCCTGTTCTCCCTTAATTCTTTTTTTTTTTAAATCCATATAAAAAGTATTTAATATAGAGAACACAAAAGCACCTTTTTATCATGTAAAAATCCCTGTAACACAGATTATACTAATCAAATTTCCACTCACCTGAATTTCTATTTGAATACAAAATAATAAACTTCATGTTCTCATCTGTTTCAGACAGATCTTCAGCATCAGTCAACTTGTTATTCTCCCTTAATTCTTAAACCCACCTTGTGAGATGGGTAGATAACAGTATCCCCTTTAAACAGAGGAAGCTCAAAAAGCCAAGCAACTCGCCCAAAGTCACAGCACACAGCATGCTAAGCGGCAGAATCCTCAGAAACAGCACTCGAGCTGGCCTGAGTCAAAAGCCCTGGCCTTAGCTCCCATTCCATGCCAAGGCCATGGCCCTGGTTACAGGGGCACTACAGCTGGGTTGCCCAACCTTAAGTCCCAGCCCCGGCAATTCTTCCCAGAAACTACCAGCCAGGGAGCCTTCTGCTGCCGACACAGAGCTCTCTTTCCCTGTCTGGGTCCTCCGATGGTTCGCTGTTTGCTGGCCCACTGTGGTCTGCTCGTTCAAAGCTTCGCTCAAAGCTGCGCCCTCGGTGCCGAGGAGCGCAGAGCCTGGCTAGGCAGATGGGGAAGGAATGAACTAGTGGACGTCCCTACTACATGCTCGGCTCCTGCAGTATTTCCTGTGTTATGTGTGTGCCATTTCAGGAAGAACCAATCTTCTTTGTGTCCACCCTCTGAAAGCTCCATCACATACTGGGTGCTCCAACCCACTGGGTGTGTGAGTCCAACACGGAACATGTAGTGGAAAATCCCAGCTCTGCCACCAACAAGCTGCCTGACACAGGTACACAGCACGGCCTCTCTGAGCCTCGATACCCAGGGAAGGATTGGGAAGCCCCCAGCCCGGGGGGGGGGGGCTCTTGGCAGCCCAAGCAGCAGTCTTGCAGCTCTGCCACTCGGCTGCTGGAAGCAGGCCTGCTGAGGGACGTGGGTCATTCTTAACCAAATGCACTTCCTCTGGTTTGCAAGGAGAGGGGTCGGAGGAACCCATCTTTGCAAAGCATCGGCCCACGCCTGCCCAGTCCAACTGTCATCTGTATGCTGGCCAAGTCCAACTCTGGTCAACAGCCACTAAACGCAGGTGACTTAACACCTCAGTCTCCGACTCCTGGCCACCAAATCAGAAATGGTGGCACTCCCTCCCCACTTCCTGCTCCAAGGCGGCAGCTACTGCTACAGCATTCACCAGGATGAGGCCCAACTTGTTTGCCCCTCACATCCACTCAGAGAGAGGTACACTTATTCTTCCCCTTTTGCAAATAAATAAAGAGGCAGACAAGAGTCAATTACTTGCCTGAGGTCATGAGTAAAGCTCAACTGGCTCCCAAGAAGACTGACAACAAACCACAAGACAGAACCTTACATAAGGAATCCTATCCTACTGTCATCAAAATGGTGAGTTCAAAAAATGTTAGGCCCCAGAAAAGACCTTCCATAGAACTTAATAAAGATAGATTTTCCAATATACTGCTAAGTAAAAAAGTCAAAAGGACAGTATGATCTAATTTTTTTTAAAGGAAAAAAAATATATATGAGAAGAAAGAAAAGAAACATTCATGGTAGTCACTTCTAGACAGTGAATTTTTTTTTTTTTTTTGGAGACAGAGTCTCGCCCTGTCTCCTGGGCTAGAGTGTGCGGTGGCGTCAGCCTAGC
Organism: Mirza zaza; assembly: GCA_008750895.1. Taxonomy (NCBI): domain Eukaryota; kingdom Metazoa; phylum Chordata; class Mammalia; order Primates; family Cheirogaleidae; genus Mirza; species Mirza zaza. The sequence continues at coordinate 59,640 of VSMD01060135.1, read as the reverse complement.
TCACAGCAACCTCAAACTCTTGAGCTCATGTGATCCTCCTGCCTGAGCCTCTCAAGTAGCTGGGACTACAGGTGCTTGCCACCATGCCTGGCTAAGTTTGTCTATTTTTAGTAGAGATGGGGTCTCGCTCTTGCTCAGGCTGGTCTTGAAGTCCTGACCTCCAGCCATCCTCCCACCTCGGCCTCCCAGACTGCTAAGATTACAGGTGTGAGCCACCGTGCCCGGACTAGACAGTGAAGTTATGGAAGGTTTTTATTTCCTTTGGAAGGGTATCTCTGCATTTCTTTAATTTTCTTCAACAAAGATTTAATTCTTTTGCAATAAAATCCTAAAAATAACTTTCTGTTTTATATGTAAAAGCCAAAGCAGGAGAAGAGGCTCTTATATGAACCATAGGAATTGTAACCATATAAAATTAATGGCCAATTCTTTAATTATATCTTCCTTTTTATTTCAGAGTATTACAGGGGTACGAATGCTTCTATAAATTTGCCTTTGCACCGCCGGACAAGTGTGAATTATATCTTCTTTAAAAACCAGAAGTAAAATATAAAAATTTAAAATCATTAAATGTTGAATTTAAGAAAAACACGCCCCCCCCCCCACACACACACACAAAAGGATATAACCGCACAATAGAGATGCAAGACACCGTGGATCCTGGAAGGAAGGCTCGAGACCGTGGGGCCAGGGCTGGCCTGCGGCCTCTGTTTCCCTGAGGTGCTGAGCTCCTGAAGAGGCGTGTAGCTAGGCCGGGCACGGTGGCTCACGCCTGTAATCCTAGCACTCTGGGAGTCCAAGGTGGGAGGATCCCTCAAGGTCAGGAGTTCGAAACCAGCCTGAGCAAGAGCGAGACCCCCGTCTCTACTATAAATAGAAAAAAATGAATTGGCCAACTAATATATATAGAAAAACTTAGCTGGGCATGGTGGCGCATGCCTGTAGTCCCACCTACTCGGGAGGCTGAGGCAGGAGGCTTGAGCCCAGGAGTTTGAGGTTGCTGTGAGCTAGGCTGACGCCATGGCACTCACTCTAGCCTGGGCAACAAAGCAAGACTCTGTCTCAAAAAAAAAAATTAAAAATTAAAAAAAAAAGAGAGAGACATGTAGCTGCCCACCCCTTGCTCCCAGAAGATGGCACCTGCCCAGGCACACGACGGCATAGCAGCTGCCCCATGGATTCTGATCCCGGAGCTCGGTCCCAGTCCTTGCCTTTTGAGGTAAGTCTCACTACAGAAGCTGCCACGCACAGTGTCAGTGGTGTATAGTCACAACTTTAACAAGTATGCAAGTCACACCTCAGCCTCTTCTCTGCGTGGTGGACTCTAAGCCCTAAGAGAGTAGGGACAGGCCACCCCTAGCACCCAACACAGGACCTGGCGCGGACCGTGACTCGTTACTATTTCCTGAATAAATGAACACGAAGAGGGACGTGTGATTGATCAGGCGAATGAAAAACGAGCGAGTGAATGGATGAACGAGTGAATTCTGGTCTAGAACAAGTGGAGTGGCTGGGCTTGCCCGAAGGGCGGGCTTGCCCGAAGGGCAGGCTTACTCGGCTGCCGGAGTCCACTGAAGAGGAGCTGGCCAAGTGACCTTTAGCCCTGTCACTGTGAGCTGTACCCTCACGTGGCCATGATGCCTAGATCTGTCCCCAGCACCAGCTGGCGCTGACCACATGTGTGGGTCTGGGGGACAAGGGTCAGGGTATAAGGCAGAGAGGAGAGAAGGTAACCATTACTCAGGTTGCTACTAGGAGAGGTTAAGCCAAGCCAGAAAACGCCCCAAGCTGCCCACTGGCCTTTTGCTAGAACTTAAACTCCTGAGGCTACAAGAACTTTCTCCCAAGGCAGCCGCATCCAGGAGAGTCCGAGGCCTCCACGCTGGTCTGTGTCACTCCACCTGTGACCAATGGCTCCCTCTGACCAGGCCTCCCTTCCTCCTCCCGACACGCCGTGCTGGTTTCGCCGCATTGCGACCCTGCCCAGGGCCCAGCTATTCCAATTCTGGAAACCTCCTTCTTATTAAGCAACCCAATTAGCCCCACTGACCTCCACTCCCTGCAGCTCTCCGAGCAGCCAGGCGTTAAATCGCAGATCCGAGAGTGGAAATTGACTTTGTGTCGACGGTGGCCGTGGATGCCGAGACCATTAGGAGAGCCGGTGAGGAAGCCCTCATCCATTAGGACAACCTGCCAGGACTCCTCTGAATTCAGGAGGGCCTCCATTCTGCAACTTGCAGAGGCCTTGTGGATCTTGCCCATTTCGAATAAATACTGTAGCTCAAGCCATGGCCTAAAATTCATTTATGCAGTCACCTCACCCCGGCTGACTTGGCCATCCCCTCAGGCAGGGGTACCACATTACCTGCCCTGAGAAAACGCTCAAATACATCAAGTTTCTTTATGTAGCCTCCCCTTGGGTTCTGTTTTCACAAGTCATTTGTATATCACGTGCAGAATGACAAGCTTTGCGGCTTTACCCTTGTTTTTCCCACTGCCTGGAAGAGTTTTTCCCCAAAAGGCTGCTTCCTTTTTGATTTCTCGGGCTTCAGCATGAGTATCACCTCAGAAAGGCGTCAGGGCCACCCGTTCTCATGTAACCTGCCTACCCCCATCACATGTGCTCCTGTATTTATCATCTTACAAGGCTTATCACTAGCTGAACTGCTCTTGTTCGTTTTCTGTGACCCTGTGTCAGCTCCCTGAAGACAGTACCGGGGCCCAGCTCACTGCTGTGTCCCCAAACCCAGGCATCGCGGCTGGCGTACGGGAAATGGGCATTAGATAGGGAGCATAGGAAGAGAAGCAAACTTCCCTTCGCAGACCAATTAACGAGGCAGAGAGACACAGGCCTGGGGGTCCAGACGCCAGATCCAATCCCAGTGGGACGAGGGTGAGTCATGGGCCCGCCACGGCTCAGCCAGGTGAGGCCCCCACCCCCTCCCTGTGGGGGCAGAGGGAGGCAGGCTGAGGCAAGCTTCCCAGGGTGACACAAAACGAGCATCTCACAGGAAGTGACCTGCAAAATCCACAGGGACAGGAAAAACCCTGAAATGTCCTCGGGGAAGCCATATATCTTCTAGGAGGGCCCCAACGGAACCGACATCAGGACCTGACGCTCGCCCCAAGGCCATGGGCACTGCAGCTTTTTTCGCTAAGTCCCCAACGTCTGGACAGGTGCCAGCACAGAACACCTACTTCGTGTTTTCTCAGTAACTCACTTACTAAGTACCTCCTATGTGCTAAGTACTCTATATACAAAGCCCATTGGTTCTTCAATTCAACCGTGTACAGACAAGACTCTTAAGCCAGAAAGGTGAAGTAATACGTCTACGGCCACACAACCAGCAAAGGAGGGGGAGCAGGGTCTTGAACCCTGACAACTGGGCCGACCTGCCTCCTGCAGAGCCAGGCAGCAATGGCGCCATCCACGCCAGATAGGCAGGGCTCCACCTCTGTGGCCTCAGCCATCCTCTCCACGGCCCTGTGTGCTCCACAGAGAATGCAACCATGGCCCTAAAAGCTCAAGCCCCCTGGCCTAGGGTCTGCAGCTAAAAAACAGCTGGCAGAACTGGGATTCCAATCTAGCATATTTTTTAGCTCTGAAGTATGGGTTCTCAGAGATTCAGCCATGACACCGAAAGGCTGTGATGAAAGTTGGGATTCTTTACTATAAAAATCAGGATGCTCTTGAGGAAACTGCACATTGCCCATGGCTCCTACTGGAGCAACACAAATCAGGATCCGGTTACCTGTCGGGCCCAGCCCCTGACGCCTGACGCCGGCACATCCATTCTCCTCTGGGCCTCGCTCTGCTACCTGTTTAGCCAGATGACTGGGCTCTGAAGCTTTCAGTACCTGAAATCGTATCACTCATTTGAAACCAAGAAAATATGAATGTGATATTATGTTGTGACAGCTTTCTACAGCTTATAAAACACTTCTACGCTGATTAATCTCATCTACCCAACAACCCTGCTGTCGAACTAACATCCTCACTTTACAGAGCAGGACACAGTGAGTTGAAGTGACTTAGTCAAGCGCACACAGCAGGTAGGTTGCAGAACCTGACCCTCGTCCTATAGACATTCTCCTCCAAACCAGGCTGCCAGAGATGGGGGTGGAGCCCTAGGGTCCTGGGGTCATGTGAGGGAATGTAGGGAAAAACAAGCTCGCCCACACAAATCAAGAAAAGAATCAACAACTGATAGGCAGTTGATGGGAAACCCAAGCGAGAAAGATTATAAATTAAAAATGCAAAGAGACACCGGACCAAGATCAATAAAGTTTAATAATAAGCCATGTTGGTGAAGGTGAGACGAAATAAACATTTCCCATTCATTTCCTTGGGCGCATAAACTGACACAATTTTGTGAACAGGGATGAGGCAATATTCATCAACATTTTAAACGCACACACCCCTTAACTGGGCATCCCTCTCTGAGGCATTTATCCTACGCATATAGTCACATGTGCAAAATGACACTTGCACAAAGATGTTTACTGCAGATGAGCAGTGGCACTAAATTAGAAATAACCTACATGCTCAACAGAGGAGTAGTTTAACGAACTATGATCAAGCCAAAAAATGAAGTATTAATAGATCTTTATATATTGATACAAAATGATTTTTAAGAAATATTAAGTAGAAAAAGCAAGTTGCACAACAATGTTCTTAGTTTGCTATTATTTGTGCAAAAACTAGGAAGCACGAAGTTAGACTCTCTATGTACATGCTGGTATCTGTATGGTTTACGTCTGGGAGAACACACTAGAAATTGGTAGAAAGGTTGCTCTGGGATAGAAACACAAGAATGAGAACACAAAGGATGACTTCCATTTGTAACTTTTATAATTTTTTAAACCAGTGTCTATATTACATTTTCAAAACAAATACACACTCTGGGAGGCCAAGGTGGGAGGATTGCTCGAGATCAGGTGTTCAAGACCAGCCTGAGCAAAAGCAAGACCCTATCTCTACTAAAAAAATAGAAAGAATTAATTGGCCAGCTAAAAATACATATAAAAAATTAGCCAGGCATGGTGGCACATGCCTGTAATTCCACCTACTTGGGAGGCTGAGGCAGAAGGATTGCTTGAGCCCAGGAGTTTGAGGTTGCTGTGAGTTAGGCTAACACTAGGGCACTCTAGCCTGGGCAACAGAGCGAGACTTTGTCTCAAAAAAAAAAAAAAAAAGCAAGTTCATAGTCTCTTCCCCATTGAACCACAGTCCATGTTGAAACCAGTATGAAAACTAGCTGTCATGCAGCTGGATCTTCCGGGGGCCTGCTCTGCAGGACCCCACCAATGTCTTCCCCTGGGTCTGCTCCAGTTGCAGCCTGAATCACAAGGTGGATCAGTTAACACTTCAAACAGCCCGGCTGAGTAAGATTCTAAATCGGGAAGCCTGGTTTTAAATGCCTTCCCTACCAGCAAGGGTGTTTATCTTGCTCTTTACATATTAACAAATGTATATATAGTTTACAGTGTGTGGATTAAAAGCCAAACCTTGGGTGTGATTAAAGCCTGGAGTATAATGGCCACTGGTCATGTGAAGTACTTGGGGGTGATTGGGTATTGTCTAAATGTGGCATTATCTGAGTTAAAGCAGGCAGCAGGCGGGGCACTGTGGCTCACACCCATAATGGGAGCTGTAATGGGAGCTCGCTTTGGGAGGCTGAGGCAGGAGGATCGCTTGAGGCCAGGAGTTCAAGACCAGCCTGAGCAACATAGCAAGACCTCATCTCTACAAAAAATAGAAAAATTAGCCAGGCGTGGTGGCACGTGCATGTAGTCCCAGCTACTTGAGAGGCTGAGGCAGGAGGATCACTTGAACCCAGGAGTACAAGGTTGCAGGGAGCTATGATTGCACCACTGCACTCTTTGCCAGGCAACAGAGCAAGACCCTGTCTCAAAAAAAAAACCAAAAAAACAAAACAAAAAAAAACCCAACAACAACAACAACAAAAAAATGAAAGACAAAAAAAAAAAAGGGCAGCAATCGCAGTACCTGGGTGGGCGCCAGCTGAAGTAGCTGCACAGCCTTACATCTGTTTATGACTCTACAACTTGCAATTAGCTTTCGGAACTATTATAAATGCGTTCTCACAGTAATGCAGGGATTGCTCCCATTTTATGAAGGAGGAGATCATTAAACTGTGACTATAGTCTAGGTTCTTTCCCTCTCAAGGTCATGGGCAGAAATCAGCCCATAAAGGAGGCAGGACAAGTGCACTCAAGGAGGGAAGTTTGGCTACAGGTGGAACCTACAATGTTACCTTTTTTTCTTAAGTGCCCTGCTTATGACTGGTTATTTCTGGGTGCTGGGATTACTTTTATTTTCTTTCTTTTGTCTAGTTGCATTCTCTCAAATTTCAATAAATTAACACCTACCACTTTTGTAACAAGAAAAAAAAAATACAATTTAGATAAAAAGAAAAGACATAATCACATATTCAATTGAAAGGTATTTAAACACATCAAACTGCTCTGAGTGGCTATCTCCTGAGTAGAAGAGATGGCAGGCTGGAGATAAGCTCACTTTCTCTGACAAATTAATCCCCAACACTGGAAATTTTTTAAATATCACATTAAAAGTGTTTTTAATATTAAGAATTAATTGTATTAAATGTATATACAGTTTATATTTGTTGAATGAAACAAAATATAAAATTTAAAAGGAATCTAAGGCAATAAGTTATTTCCCTAAAATATCTTGGGATTGATGACAAATCACGGCACAGTTAAATGTGTGAGTTTCAGAGACATACTGCATTTACATTCACTTGTTCTGTAAGGCTCGGAGCACAGCTTGCCCTGGCTGCGGACAGATCCTGTCTTCCAGGCTGAAGGAGGGCCGGGCTATCTGCACAGGCACCCACTGCGTGCACTTGCACCTGCCCATCAGTCCCACGGTCACCTAATCCACCCGGCTGCAAAATCCGGCAGCTGCTGCAGGGCAGAGAGAGTCGGGTGGCCCTGGTGTTGAATTGCCTGTTGGCCACACGGTACCGTAAGTGTGGTTCGCTCTTTTTCCACTTGATGTGAGCTTTCTTTAAATAATTACAGACCTCATGGCTGAGACAGCAGCAGCGCCATAAGCAGCGCTGTGTGAAAGACACCAGGGGACAGGGCTCAAGAATGGCCATCCTGAGCCTCAAAAGGGCAACCACAGCCAGGTCTGCAGACCCCCAGTATATCCGAGTGCCCACTGACACCTGCCCTCCCCTATTAACACTTTTTTAAAAACTAAAACAGAGGGGAGACTTAAGTGGCAGTTAGCTTTATAGATTAAAAAATAATTCAAGATGTATAAAATAGTGCTGTAGAAAAAAGGAAGAAATTTGTTTTAGATATAATCTGTCAGCAGAGGACTTTGAATGACTTGCTCCTTTAAAAAAAAAAATCTGGCCCAAAGTTCCCAATTTTCACCCAGTCTTTCCACCCCCATGAATGACTTATCCAATGTTCCATGATTCACTAGGGAGGTTGGAAATCGGGGATTCTCTTGCCTGGAGTTCCTCCTCTGCCTTCTCCGCCTTCCAAACCCACTCGTTTAAGGCACAAGATCCCATGACACATTTCTTTCAACGTGCAGTTCAAAGAGAAGTCAGCACCTGTCACCAGGAAAGGGGACACAACCTGGGGAGTTAAGAACCTGCAGCTGACTTTGCCCACTGGGTGCAGGGAAAGTACATCACCCATGTGAGATGTGACCGTTCCCTTGCTCCATCTGTCTCCAGAAACTAATCTCCCTCTCTATCCAGTACCTGGTGGCTCTGCTCCTGGCAGAATTTGCCAAAGCAGAACAGCCCCCACAATTCATAATCCTCGGTTTAGGACACTAAAACAGCTCCAGTATAGAAAGATAATGAGTCACAGGATGGCAGAGATGGGAGAGATTGGGAAACTCAGGTCCCAAAGAGGGGGGCAAGACTTGTCTAAGGTCACACAGCAAAGAGGGACAGCCCTGGGCTCGCTCCAGACTCCGAGTACAATATTCTCACCATGACAATCTAACCGCCAGTGTAGCTGCAAAATTCCTGAAATAAGATTTTCTCTTTCCTAATTCTAAATTAAAGAGAAATCAATGGAAGTTACACTTTTCTGGAGGCGTTTCACGATTGCAACTGTTACAAAATCACACAAGGCTATTGTAACTCCAAAAAGACTGGAGACCATTGCTCCAAGGAGACTTCAAGATAATCTGGGGAATTCAGTCTAGACGAGACACAGACATGAATGGCTGGCGGGGCCCCTTTCAGAAACCGTCCCTTCTCGACCAGGCAGACTTGAGGGGCCACAAGTCCTGCATTCCTGTCGAGATCCTGCAACAGTGACCTTACTGGTCAAGGCACTGACTGCAACTTCCCTGGGCCTTGGGTTCTTCATCTGTAAAACAGAAGTGAAAATCCTCAGGAGGATGTGAATTATGGATGTGAAAATGCTGTGTGAATTTCAGTGATTGCTAAAAGGTACAACAGTAAATAGGAGTAATAATAATTATTGTTATTGCAATAAGTATCATTGTTGTCATTAAATTTATTGAGGGCTTACCCAACAAAGCAACTAAACTTCTCCCTCTCCCTTGGGTACCTGGTGGTTCCCTGGGGCCTGGCCCCACCGACTCCTGCTCTACTCTGTGAAGGACTGCAGTCAGGACTGCAGATGAGAAGTTGTGCCCCAGCCTTGGTGTCAATCCTTGTGGCTCCCACGCCACGCCCATGGCCCGGAGATGAGCTGTACAGGCCACGGGGTAATACCACTCATTCCATACTGCCTGTGAGGCCCCGGGAAAACCTAGTCACTCCCAAAGTCACCCTCCTTCTGAAACCTTCCCAAGACCTCTCCACTTCTCCAGAGCAGCCTCCAGCCAGCTTCTCAGGCTGGAAATCTTGGTGTTCCTACTTGTGATTCTTCCAGACACTTCGTCCATCCTGTCTGTCCTTCACCCTCCTGGGTAGTCCCGTCAACTCAGATGCCCCCGCCAGTCACTTGCCGCTCACCCACAAGCCACACCACGTGCTGGCCTCCCCCACAGCCTGGTCCCTCTCCCAGAGGCCCCTCCCATCATGTTGGTCAGCCCCTGGTCATTCTTTAATACCCTTTCTGCTACAAAAGCTGTCTGGACACTCTCTGTACTGGGCACCCTCCACGGCCGTCTGCAGATCTGTTCTTCCAGGGCAGGGAGCAGGGCTTGCTCAAATCTGCAACCCAGCTTCCCGCACACAGGGAGTGATTGCTGCATGGACAGAAAAAGGAAGAGGTATCAAATGATAATCCACACTTCTGTAACTCATAGGCCCACTAGTTTTCTCCACCAAGCTGTCATCAAACCATCTGGTCACGAGCAATGGCTGTTATTAGTGAGAATAACAACACCCAGACACTGCACTAAGCTCTTCAGACGCTGTATCTTCTCATCTTTTCAACTGCCCATTAGATACATATTACTACTCCATTTCACAGGTGAGGACACTGAGGCCCAGACAGAATAAATAACATGCCCTGAGTCACTCAGCTGTTAAATGACAGACCCAGGCTGAGAGCTTTGTTCTTAACCACGGTTCTAGTCTGCCTCCCACTGCCCTCAAAACCTAGACCCTGGGCTGTGCACATCACCTGGGACTAGCCATACTGCTCCTCCTCTGGTTGTCTCGTAACTAGATCATTGAAAATTTACTGACAGGTCATCTGAGCAAAGAAGGTGAATTCTGGGGTGGGTTCTAAGCCCCCTCGTCCCTCTCCTGCTTGTCACCTCACCCCTCCTTGAGCCTACCCTACTCTCCCCACGACTGGCTCCACCACTCTGGGCCTACTCTGACAAACCAGCCTCAGCCCACTGTCCCCTGTGTTTGCTGCTGCAGTGCCTGGCCCAGGGTCCACCACCACCACCTCCCCTGGGCAGGAGGGGCCACAGGCTCAGGAGAGATTGCCACATTCCTGCTGGGGGCTGGACCAGAAAGTGCAAGCCAGGCAGCCACTCCTTCAGCTACTAGGACAAAGAGCAAGGGCGGGAGAAGGCTGGAGGCCCAGAGCACCGCAGAGCAGGTAGCCGGTGCCCACACCCACGGGACAGGGAGGAGCCGTTGCCCAACCTCAAGGAGAAAGTGGTGTGAGGTCACTGGGGCACTGGGGCATGACTTCTTGGGGCAGGGCCCTGGTCATGCCTGCCTGCTGGGCCCTGGGGGCCTCTGTGTGGCTTGGTCAGCAAAAGAGCGACCTCCCCCGGCCCCAGCACTCACCCGCTGGGCCTCAGGTCCCTCATGAGAAGAGCAGGGCAGATACCCTTTCTCTCCTGGGCTTGCTGGGTGACTCAGTGAGCTCAGCATAGTGGGCTAGGTCAGGAAAGGTTAAGTGCTTGGCCCATTTATTCATTCATTCAAGAAACATTCAGTGATGCAAAAGAAGTTGGACTCTTACCTAACACTATGTATAAAAATTAACTCAAAACGGATCAAAGACCTGAATGTAAGAGGGTGGGGAAGGCCGAATGTGGCCCTCCTGGTCCCAAAGTGTGACCCCTTGACCAAATCCAACTTCACAAAACAAATCCATTTCTTAAAACGATTTGTTCTGTAAAATTTGGATTCAGTCAAAAGGCCACACTCAAGGATCCAGAAGGCCACATGTGGGGCAAAAGCTTCATGACATTGGACTTGACAATGATTTCTTGGATATGACACCAAAGACACAGGCAACGAAAGAAAAAATGGGGCTACGTGAAATTTTTAAATTTTGTGGTTCAAAAGATACAATCGATAGAGTAAAAAGGCAACTCATAGAATGAGAGACAATACTGCAAATCATGTATCTGATAAGGGATTAATATCCAGAATACACAGAGAACTCCTAAAACTCAACAATAAAAATCCAAACCACCCAATTTAAAAAATAGGAAAATAACTTGAATACACATTTCTCCAAAGAAGATATACAAATGGCCAGTAAGCACACGAAAAGATGCTCAGTTAGGGAAATGCAAATCATAACTACGATGAGATACGACCTCACATCCATTAGGATGGCAACTACCAAGAAAACCAGACACTAATAACTCTTGGAGAGGATGTGGAGAAAACTGAACCCCTCCCACTGTTGGTAGGAATGTAAAATGGTATGGCCACTTTAGAGAACTACATGGCAGTGCCTCAGAAAAATTAAAAATAGAATTACCATATCATCCAGCAATTCCACCTCTGGGCATCAACCCAAATGAACTGAAAGCAGGGTCTCCTAGACATACCTGTGCACCCACGTTCCCGGCACCATTATTCACAACGGCTAAAATGAGGAAGCAACCCAAGTGTCCATCAACGGCTGGGTGGGTAAGCAAAATGTGGCATATATATACCATGAAATATTATGTCACCTTAAAAAGGAAGGAAATTCGGACATATGCCACAACAGGGATGAGCCTGGATGACATTAAGTGAAATAAGCCAGTGAAAAAAGGACACATACTAGATGAAGTACTTAGAGTACTCAGACTCACAGAGCAGAAAGCAGAATGGTGGTTGCCAGGGGCTGGGGGCGGGGGCAATGGGACTATTATTTAAATGGGTACAGAGTTGCATTTTTACAAAATAAAAAGAGTTCTGGAGGTGGATGGATGGTGGCGATGGTTGCACAATACGAATATATTTAATACCACTGATCTGTGCACTTAAAATGGGTAAAGATAGTAAATGTTGTGTGTATTTTACCACAATAAAAAAATTGGGGGGGGGAGACCAGAAAAGGAAATAGTCAATGAGTGCGAGCATGCGCCAGGCCCCACTCCAGGTCCTACAGACACAGAGGGAATCGGTAAGGCAACGTCCGGTCGGTCCTTGAGGAGCTTCCATTCCCAGAGCGGTGACAGGCAACAACGAGGTACAAATTAATAAGCAAAAGCAGCCGGGTGGTACCTGCCTTAAGAAAGAAAGAGAACGGGGTACGGGCACAGACGGCGGGCAGGGCAGGAGGGCCAGGGAAGGCCTCTTCGAGGAGATGACACCCAAGAGGACCTGAAGGAGTGAGGGAGGAGCATGCCCGGCAGAGGGAACAGCAAGGGCAAAGGCCTCTCCTACACCAGCTCCGAGATGACTTCCGTTACCGGCGCGCCACAGCCTGCCCACGCGGCAGAAGCAGCACACACAGCCGGGAGGGCAGCGAACTGGGCATCAGAAGTAGATTCTAGTCCTGTTGCTACCCTCCAACTGCTGCCTGGCCTGGGACCAGGACCCTCTGATCTGCAAGGCTTCTGCTAAATCAAACGACCGTCGTCCTCGCAGGTTCCCCTCTCCCCTCTCTCTCGCCCCACTCACCTCTGAGAGCCATCCCGATGCCCCCACCTTCGATGAGCTGTCCCCCACGGGGCTGTGTGGCTGAGGACCCACCCAGGAGGACAGATACAGCGACAGGCACAAACATTGGACCACTGATTAGCTGCAGCATCCTGTCGCGTCACGCTCTGGCCTCTGCGTGTCCACCTACGACGGGGGGAACACGCCTCCCCTTTTTCGCCTGGGACACGAGACCGGAGTGAGGATCACATGGAAATACCACATAAAGAAGCCGCCCCGCTCCACACAGGCATTAATTACAAAGCCGCCTTCCATCCGTTCTCTGGCCATTCGCGCGCTAAATGCTACCCTGTGCTCGCAACCGAGGCAGGAGAGAACCAGCAGTTAATAACAGACACTCTACAAATAGCATCTGATGTTTCAGTACCAGAGCGGAGGTGTCAACAGAGGAAGTTTTTAAAACACGCAGAAGCTGAAGGGCCTCCTCTCACAAATTCTCACTCGATAGGTCTGGGGCAGCCCCGAAGGTGTCATGATGACTTTTTTTTAAAAAAAAAAAACGACACCATTGATTCTGATGTGCTCTCATGGCTGAGAACCGCTGGTTAGTTGTACCAAGCCTGGGAGGTAAGTCTTGTGATCACTCCCATTTGGGAGCTGGATAACCAGAGCACAAGGCAGCTATCGAACTCCTTAGATCACGCCGCTAAAAAGTCACAAAGCTAAGGCCTGAACCAGACAGTTTCACTCGAAAGCCCCGGCTCTCATCGGTCACTAAGCACGCTGTTTCTCGAGACCGGCCGGCGTTTGCCTGACCACATGCTCTCTGTGCTACCCCAGGCAGCCTTGGAGATGGGAAAGACAGCGCCTCATTTTCTGAGACCGAATTAACTTTCAAAGAAAGTTTTGTGGCTAGACTAACGCCTTATTCTCCTGGCATCATCAAGGAATAATGTGTGCTCACAGTGAGCAAAGTTTATAAATAACTTGGAATGCCAAAACTTTTTCCGGCTTTTGAGAGCCTTCCTACGTTTGATGGTAGTACCAAAATGTACTTCACACTTTCTTGCTTCCTCAAAGAGAGAACAGGGAACAGAATATACCTTTCCTCGGGGAGGGCACACTGTCTTTGCCACCCATCCGCTTTGCACGTTCATGCAGCAGTGTATTCAGGAGCGGGAGGGGTGTGCAGGACGCCCCCGGCCCTTCACTGACTGGCCCCCAGCTGCCTTCAGTGCTGCTGTCCACAGGTCTGCCTCTGGTAAGGCCTCACCTCTGACCCCACACAGGCACATGCGGACAGAGCCGATTTGTGGCTTCTAATGTCATGAGGCCTGGATGTGACTGCCCAGCTTGTAAGAATTGTGTGCAAAGTAAGAGCAAATTGGCCCTAAGTAGGAAGGGTGACCGGTAGGACACAGGAGAGGATTCTGAGCAAGGAAGATGAATACGCCATGGAGTTAATCCCCTTGGGCAGGACACTGTGGTCACGGGTCCCCAGGTCCTCTCTTTGTTCCCCTTTCCTCCCCCTGAGTGGAGAGTGGAGGTCAGCCTGCCTAGTCCCTCTGGAAGGAGTGGCTGGGCAATGGGCACGAGGCCAGTACAAGTTGCCGGGTTTAGTCTCCCTGGAGGATGTGGGGACATTGGACCAGGCACCTCCCTGCAGATACCAACACTCCTGAAGCTCTGAGCCACCGCCCCCCCAGTTGGCCAGAGCAATGCCCTGTAACAGACTGGATTCCTAAGAGTGACTTAACATTCCACAAAGACCTGCGCACTGGAGGTATATATATGATCAGGGGTTCTGGTGGCTCCACAGTGTTTACTTTTGATTCCTTTGTGTGCAAGGCTTATCTTGGTGACGAGGGCAGTGGGCTCCTGGTGGGGACTGATACACAGTACCCCTGGGCTCACCTCACCCACATCCTAGCACAGCACCCAGCAGAGAAGGGCCTCTGGGGCCAGGCAAATGTTAGATGAATTTTCTGAACAATCAAACGGCATCTGTTCATTCATTCAGTTACTCAACAAACATTGACTGGGGGCCTACAGTGTGCCAGGGAGTGACAAGTCACTGGGAGATTTGATGGTGAACCGGCTTGAAAGGGACCTCTTGGCCTGACTGGGTAGAGGAGAGAGAACAGTATTGAGTAAACACATAAACTAAGGTTTTAATCGGCTGAGGCTACAGATTTGCATTTAACCAGACTCCAGGGAAGGCCAGGGGAGGAGACAGAACCAGCATGCATTGGGCTCTGAATAAATGGATGTCCTCCCCCTACAAATCCTCCTCTGCACCCTCACCTTGGCTGGGAGGGCACCACTCGGAGCCCCCCCGCACTCTGTGCCTCCTCTCCCATATCCAGCGACTTCCACCGACCCCACCGATGAGGATGGGCGCGGGCCCTGCCGCCCACCCGGGCCGCACCACAGACGCCTGTCACCCCACTCCAGTCCCTTCTCCGTGCTCAGCCAGACTGGCCACACTGCAGGGGGCAGCACCATGTGCTCTGAAGCCAGGCAGACCTAGGTTCAAATCCCAGCCCTGCCACTTCCTAGCCAGGGGATTTGGGGAAAATTACTGAACTTCTTCTCTAAGTCTCAGTTTTCTCGTGTGTCATAGTACCAACCTCACTGAGTTGCTGAGGACTAAAAAGATAATGCACCCAAAGGTCCTAGCTTAGTATCTGGTGCGTACCGAGTAGTCTCCAAGTGTTGGCTATTGTATATGATTACTGTTGTTAGTAATAATAATAATAATGACAGTGACATTTTTTGCGGACTCCCCACTGCCTGTCAAGTCCAAGCCCCTCACCTGGACATTCCAAGCTCTCCTCCTTAGCCAGTTTCCCTGGTCTGTTTTGCTTTGGGAGGGCTGGAGAACGGACGTAAACTCAGCAGGGTGACAGGACACAGAAGGACGAAAGGGGACACAAGGCACCTGTAACAGACTGTGGTACCGCAGCACACAAAGGGGGCAGTTCTGCGAGGGGGGGTGAGAGGAGGGAGCACTCGTGCTGGGCCTTGAAGGACGCAGCTGACATGGGCAGGGGTGAGGGGGAACAGACACCGCGCGGTGATCACCGCATCAGCACGTGGTGGAGGGGAGGGACTGCAGACCGGCAGGGGCGCCACAACGCTGGGTCGGTCTAGGGCCACCCAGTTGTAAAATGGGGATACCAGTGAGGATTGCTTCATGGGGTTCCTCCAGGATGAAATGTGATTATATGTGAAGAACGTAGCACAGGGCCTAACAGAGTAATTCCCTGAAGGGGCTAGTGGTTGTTCACCGTTGTTATCATCATCGTCGTCGTCATCATTACTGTTAAAGGACCTGGTTGAAGATGAGGCCAGATGAAGAACCCCTAACTCCAGGGTTCATGTTCAGAATATTATGTGGTTCTGCTCTTGCAGCAGTGGGAACAGCATGGCATGGCCACACACACAGGGGTCATGAACAGATGGACTATCGGATGGATGGGCAGGTGAGGCCTTGCATGCCAAACCCAAGAGCCTGCTTCTGCAGGTCCTGCAGGTGTTCTGAGCAGGGGCTGCTGTGGTCTGGGATTGCTAGCAGCACGAAAGCCAGGTCGCCCTCAGTGCCAAGAACTGAGGGGCAGGGCCTTCCCCAGTGTTCCAGGTACCACACTTCCCCTACGAGGAGCCTGAGACCAGAAATAAAGGCGTGAGCAGCCACGTTGCCAAGGCTGTTTGCCATGGCAACATCAGGGAGCAACTCGTGGGCCGGCTGCTGCAACTGCTCAGGGCCTGGCTGGTTTCTAACGTCTTCTCGCTCTCCCTCTGCAAAATGACTGTGTTCTGCCAGGCAATCACAAGGAAAAAATACGGCTGCAGAGCTAACGGGGAGCATCCATCTCAGCCAAGCAGGGCTCGCCCGGCTGAGTTCCCAGACAGTGGATCCCAGACAGTTGAGTCCCTGCTACACAGAGCCAGCCCTGGCCGAGCAGACAGCAGCCGAGGGTCCTGTCCTGCCTCTGCTGAGTGACCTGCAGGCATCCCCTGGGCTTCTCCCAGTCTGTCTCCTCACTTCAAGGTAAGGGTATTAAGCAAAATGGTCTCTGAGGCCCTCCCAACTCTGGTAAAGCTCAAGTTGACATTTACGTTCTATATTTTACATTATTGTCATTGTCATCATCATCATAATGACAACCATTTATTGAGCGCTTGCTATATGTCAAGTAATGCTGCAAGCCTTATATATCCTCTGCAGTTATACTATGATTACCCCCAATTTTGTAACTGGGGTCGGAGAGACTAAGATACTTGCTCAAGGTCACACAGCTAGTAAGTGGTAGAGCCCCGATTTGAACCTTAGGTGGTTAAGCTCCAAAGCACAGAGCTCTGAACCACAATCTGTTATTTCTTCTCCTCTCTTCAAGTGGCACCCAACTGCATTTGGTTTCCTAAGTCAGTAGAGCAACACTTGCTAAGGCTGGATGGCATTCCTCTTCCGCTCCCCAAGAAGTACGGGGGGAAGGAAAGCAAAATACTCCGAAAAGAGGAAGCTCAGGGCCTCAGCAGGCTCAGGGACCGAGAGCTCAGGGAAGATGAATAGCAAGGTGTGCGTTATATTTGTCTCCTTTAATATTAACAAGGGTTACTCAAATACTAACTGAGCATTTATAAACACTTTATAGGCATTGACTCAATAGTCTTTACTAAAACCCTTTAAAGTATGTGCTACTATCAGCCCAACTTCCTAGATGAAAAACCCGGGGCACAAATAAATTCCCTGCCAAGGCCACAGTGCTTGCCCCAAGCCCAGGCCTAGAATTCCAAGCTCTCTCAGCCACCTAAACAAACAATTAGGGCAAATGTTTGTTTTCTGACCTAAAACACCAAGCAGCAATTACAGGTCTTGGGGGATAATTAATCAATGACTTTCTCCTCCCATTTGTAAAAGCCTCTCTGGTCTCCTACTCTAGATTCGGGTGGCAACTCTAGCTGCCACCATGAGCCTGTAGCCGCTGTGCCCAGCCCAAGCTGTGTGACCTCAATCCAGGCCGCTGCTCTCTGAGCTCTGTGGACACAGGCTGCTGACCCCTCAGCCCCGTGTCCCTCACTGGGTGGTCCTCAGCATGAGCATCTAATGAGAAATCCAGTAGGCGACAGCAAGAGGTATAGGTGGGACCTTTGGCATTTAGGAAGAAAATGCAGCCTGTCCAGGGGTGATGGTGGACCTTGCCCAGGGCCCCACAGCCACCCAAAACCCAGCCACCCTGGGCAACGGTGACTCTCAGAGGAAAACCAACCTTGTGTCCCCCGCCCCTGGCCCTCCTCCACCAGTGTGGATTCTCTTCCTGCACCTCCGTGTCCCCTCTTCTGGAAAAGGCAAGGTGGACCTGATGCTCTCCAAGGGCTCTTGCCAGCCTGGCAGGAGAGGGAGCTGCTCACATCCAAGGTTCAAATCCCAGGTCAACCACCCACTAGGTGCGAGACCCTGAGCCACTGACCTAACTTCCCTGCACCTCAGTTTTATCACTTACAAAATGGGGAAAACTGAACCAACCTCACAGGGTTGTTAGAGAAACCCACACGATAGTACTCCTAAGTCTCTTTGCAGATACACACTGAAATACTCACAGACGACATGATGTACTGCGCAGGTAGATGGAACTAGAATGGCCACAGGTCGGTCACAGTGGAAACTGGGTGACAGGGGCATGGGGGGGGTTCACCACTGTCTACACTCTATAGTAAAACGTTTAAAATGCAAAGTTCTTTTCAGAGAACCTGACACCTAAACATATAAAAATTTCTCTTGTTCAAAAACTTTTCTATTTAATGGGTCCAGGATAAAAGTCCTTTCTTGTCCTCCCAGAGCTTTCAATCCAGGTGTAGGGACACAAGCGCATGCTGATGCCATCAGGTAGTAAGTGGCACATGCCACCAGGGTGGTAGAGGCAGAAGAACAGGTGGCTTACGAGGATTTCCAGAGAGGACAGGCTTTCGAGCAGGGGCCTGAAGTCCTGGTAGGCTATGACTACATTAAAACGGCAGGGATGGAGGTGGGGAGAGAACATTCCCGTTCATTCTATGAGTGCTTATCAGTCCATCCCTGCTCAGGAGCAGAGGATGTGAAATGGGCAGCAGCGTCTGCCCTGCAGAGGCTCACGGTCCAGCATATCCACTCACTCGCGAGGCTTTATTCAATGTCTCCCATGTGTTCCAGGCACAGATGTATTCGTTGTGGAGGGGAAAAGTGGTGAATGAAACAGACAAAAATCCTTGCCCGGGTGGAGTTTAACATTCAGGAGTGATTCCCTCACTAACGCTTCATGTGAGCTCTCTGAGAAGAGATACATCTATGATTTGGTGCTTATTACATGCCGAGCCTGTGTTCCGCGCTTTAAATCCACACTGTCATTAGATTTAGATTGACTCTCCACAAGAATCTTACACGGGCAGTACCGTTGATCGCTGTTTCCCACAGGCGGGAATGGAAGCTCAGGGAGGTTATGTGACCCGCCAGAGGCCTCAGCCGGGAAAGCAGAACCAGGACCCAAAGCCAGCGAGGGGATTCCAGGGTGAGTCCTCTGCCGGCCCTGCGGACTGCACACAGGCACGGAGCAGCTGGCCTGCAGGTGAGAGAAGGCATCACCGGTGACAGAAGTGAGGACAGGGGACACTGAAAAGAACGGCAGGAGCCTGAGCCCGAGG
The DNA here is from genome assembly GCA_008750895.1 of Mirza zaza. Classification (NCBI taxonomy): domain Eukaryota; kingdom Metazoa; phylum Chordata; class Mammalia; order Primates; family Cheirogaleidae; genus Mirza; species Mirza zaza. Next base: position 40,672 of record VSMD01060135.1, on the reverse strand, counting down.
AGGAAAATTCAGGGCATATTCTGGGGCAGGCCAGGACCCCCAAGGGAAAGCAGACAACTCAGGATAAAGTCTGGGGCCTAACTCTCCAACGTCCTCGGACATTAGGTTAGAGTTTCGGCTTTAATTTAAAAGTACTGGGGAGCTGAGATATCAAGCTACGAAAAGACATGGAGGAAACTTAAAGACATATCACTAAGTAAAAAAAAAAAAAGCTAATCTGAAGAGGCTACATACCGTATGATTCCAACTACATGACATTCTATAAAGGGCAAAACCACTGAGTCCGTGAAAAGATCAGTGGTTTCCAGGAGTAGGGGAGGGAGACAGGAGTAGGTAGAGCAGAGGGTTTTTAGGGCAGTGAAACCACTCTGCATGACACTGCAGTGGTGGGTACATCTCATCACACATTAGTCTAAACCCGTAGGATGTACAACACCAGGAGTGAACCCTAATATAAACATGGACCCTGGCTGATAATGGAGTGTCAATGTAGGTTCACCAAACCATAACAAATCTACCACTCTGGTGGGGAATGTGGAAAATGGGGGAGGCTGTGCATGTTGGGGACAGGGGCATATGGGAAATATCTGTACCTTCCTCTCAATTGTGCTGTGAACTCAAATCTGCTCTAAAAAAATAAAGTATTTTAAGAAAAAGTATTGGCCGAGCGCGGTGGCTCACGCCTGTATTCCTAGCACTCTGGGAGGCCGAGGCGGGCAGATTGCTCGAGGTCAGGAGTTCGAAACCAGCCTGAACAAGAGCGAGACCCCATCTCTACTAAAAATAGAAACAAATTAATTGGCCAGCTAAAAATATATAGAAAAAATTAGCCAGGCATGGTGGCGCATGCCGGTAGTCCCAGCTACTCGGGAGGCTGAGGCAGAAGGATTGCTTGAGCCCAGGAGTTTGAGGATGCTGTGAGCTGCCACGGCACTCACTCTAGCATGGGCAACGAAGCGAGACTGTCTCAAAAAAATAAAAAATAAAAAAATAAAAGTATTGAGGCGGCATGGGAGATGGGTGAGCAAGGGAGTGACATCAGACATGCACTGTAAAAGGACTGATCTGCCAACAGGGCCAAGGACAAATGGGACAAGACAAAGCCTGGTATGGCAAAGATCTGTTCCGTAGTAACTGCAGGAATCCCCTTGTGAACTGACAGGGCCCTAAGTGGGAAGAAGGGGACAGGAAGAGAAAGGCCAACGCAATCCAATTGATTCTGCAGCAACTGAGTGTGCATGGGAAGGATGTGAAGCACTTGACTACCTAGGAGGAGGACAGATAGGAACTGAACCTGCTCATTCTCTTCCAAATGACTTCATTCAGGTTCCCTTCACCCTCACATAATAAGAATTATGCTTCTCTTTTTTATGTAAAAAAAGATGGCATGCATGAAAATCAGCTTTATACTTAAGCCTGTCCTTCTTCTAAAGTGCTTCAAAGAGAGAATTTCCAAGTATTATGAGCAGTAGGTCAATGTTCATCTTACATATAGGGTATTATTTATTTCATCCCCAAACCTGGGAGTTAGGGCCTATTATTCGCATTTCAAGGATCCAGAGACTGGGGCCTAGAGAAGCAACCTAGACAAGCAGAGGGACTTTGCTTCTGTCTGGCGTTCTGTCATTCTCTCCATGCAATGTGCTTCCATCTGCTCTTGGTGTATGAGGTATTAAAAAAAACAATAATGAACAAAAACAGAGAGTATCCCTGTCTTCAAGGAGCTTGGAGTCAAGTGGTCTGGGAATGTTGCCCACTCATCCTGGATCTTCCGCTCACTTGAAGGTAACGTAGGTAACGTCGTCTTTAGCAAGTAAGTTTTCTGAAACCATACAACTGTAAAATAGCACGTACACTTTGCAGAATCTTTGTGAGATGAAATGTAATGGCACAAATAAAAGGCTCAAAAGAGTGCATGGGAACTAGAGGACACTCGATAAATATCGTTGATGACGATGAAGGAGAAGAGAGCTGTGAGCACTGCAATGCTCTTGCAATGCACTGCCAGGCCTGAGCCCCCATTCGCAAAGCTGCTTCTGACTCAGGCCAGTACTCTTTCTACTATTTGAGAGAGAAAAGGAAAAGGGTGACTCACATTGTGGCAGAGTGGCACTTCTGGCTGGCCTGCACCTGCTGGGGAGAGCAGGGCCCCAAGGTAACAGGGAAATACGAGCCCCCAGGGCCCAGCTGCTGGGCCATTACCTTTCCTGGGTTTCACAGGCATCCCAATCACTAGCACCAGCCAGGGAGCCCAGGTCTCCAGTGAACACGGCCCCTCCTGGGCTCAGGTGAAGAAGTTACTCTTCCCTACTCTCACAGAGATGAAAAGGTAGACAAATGCACCCAGCAAAGAACAAATGTACCCTGCTCCTACACATGGCTAGAACTTTGACTTGGAAAAGAAGTTGGCCCTGGCCTCAAAGGCTGTAGGGGCAGCAATATTCCAGACCTAACAAATGAACGCTAGGACTTCAAGCCCTTTTCCCAATTTTCCATGTGGCAGGATGCTCAGTTCCAGCTTTAGAACAATGAGGGGACAGGATATCAACTGCAAAATGGGCCAAGTTCACAAACACCATATTTCACAGAACAAATGGCCCATGATTGTATGGGGAAAAGTTCAGCATCACAAGTAATCAAAGAAATGCACATTAAACAGTAAGAATGATAAAATTTATTGATGAACAGACTGGTAAAAATGAAAAACAATGAAAATACCAAGAGTTATCTGGATGTGGGAAACCAAGAGGTCCCACACAATGCTGGTGTATAAATTAGTACAATCTTTCTAGAAGGCAATCCAGGAATAGGTTTATCAAACATCTGCACAGTCTTTTTGATGGAGTAATTTCATTTCTAGGAATTTAAAGGAAAGAAAAAAGACACATATACAAGATATCCATTTTAGCATTGCTTACAATAGCAAAAAAAAAGTTGTAAACAACTTACATGAGTAACAATAAAGGATTGATTAAACACATTTTGGTTCAACTCTCAATGAAATACTGCATAACCATTAAGATATTATGTAGAATATTTATTGATTGAAAAGATGTTCACAGCATCTTGGTTTGGAGGAGAAAAACCAAGTTACAAAACAGTGTGATTCCAAGTAATAAACCAGTACATTCAGAATGACTCCATTTTTGCAAAGAAGATGTGATCTACATGAACAGGAAGGAAAGAGGTTTGGAAATATACATGAAAATTAACAGTGGTTATCTTTGGGTCATATTCCATACTTCTAATTTTTTTCTTTATGCTTGGCAGTATTTTCTAACAATTCTATAATTAAAGGGTTGGAACAGATGATTTCTAAAGTCCCTGCCAACTCTGACGTTTTGGGCATCTATGACTGGATGTCCCAAGCGACTTCAAACAGCCCATATTTAGTGTGGGCTTACTTGTGTGGCCTTCAGAGCCTGAGCTTTTGCCCACAGCTGCAGCCCTTTGCATTCCACCCTCCCCACACTCGCTGCCCAGCTGTCTCCCTGCCAGCCTGGAGCTTCTGCTTGGTGGGGCCCAGCTGTATCCCTGCCTGTAATCCATGTGCCTAGCCAAGAGCTGAGCAAAGGAACACAGCTCAGCATGCTGACAGGTGCCATGTGGGCACAAAGAGATAAAAGGCACAATTCTAGCCCTAGAATCTTACTGGACACTGGACTCACACATAAAGTGCTTGGTTGTATAACACAAAGAAAACCAGAAGAGAGAAAGCAGGGCAAGCAGAGCTGGGAGGCTACTAGAGTAGAGAAGGCCATGCAGGATGGGGGCAGGGAGGGGGCACTCCAGGCAAGGCACAGCCTGAGCAAAGGTGAAACCACCCAAAGTCCTTTGGGATATATGACCCAAACCTTTCCAAGAAACTTTCATAATCCTTGTTCTGCTAAATTTCTGTACTTTGGTCCCAGTGGGTAAAAGTTAAGTCTCCTAAACAGAAGTCCTCCTTTCTAATCTAACCCTGGATTAGCCACTGAACACAACAAAAATCTTCTGGACAAAGACAATGAATTACTACTATTTTGTCCACTTTCTCCCAAAGCTCACAAAGGGAGAAATGGGGGAGAGGAGGGTCAGGGAAGGAGAGGGGTCACAGGAACAACTAGACAACCCACATGCAAACACTGCTCACCCCTACCACCGAGCCACTGGATGCTCCTGCCGGCACCACCAGCCCCGTTTGACAGATGGAGGAAACGCGGCTGTGAGAGTTAAAATGGCTTGCTGCGGGGTCACCCAGCCAGAGAGTGGGGAAGGCGACTCCACTCAGGCCTTCTGACTCCAAGTCCAGTGCTATTTCGAGGTAACACACAGGACCTGGAGTCAGGAGCCCTGGGTGGCTCTGTCACCCTCTGGCTGCGTGGTCCCGTACAAGCCGCTCACCCCTCACGGCCTCTTTCCCCAGCTGTAAAAGGAGGCGGCGCACAGCGGCCCGCCCAGGTCCCCTTCTGGATGGGCTCCATGAGCCTTCTAGGGGCGGCTGCAAAGCTCACCCTATCAATTACATTTCCCAAGTTGGGCTGGCCAAGATCACCAGAAGATCCTCGATCTGTCACGTGGTTACATAAAAAAAGCAAATATCCCAGATTAACTTTCATTGCACTGATCCTACTGACATCTGATTGCCCAATTTTCTAGTTTCCTTAGGCGAAATATCCCTGCTGGCTGGGCTAAACGGGCAAATAATTATTGTTGAGTCAAACACTTAAGGAGTTAAAAGCCGGGTAAGGTTTTTCTTGCCATTGGGTCTCCGAACGAGTCTCCAGCTCTTTCAGGCCTCCCTCGCCCCGAGTACTAGTGGAGAGATTTGGAGACGCCCCCCGGCAATTGATCAGGACAATATCAAGGGTCAGTATCTTCCAGGAGCAACTCTGCCCCCCACCCCCGCCCCTGATCCAGTCCTCCCTAGCCCCTGGCTGTCGGCTCCCGAGCCACGGAGGCTGGGACCCGCCTTCGGCGCAGACACCGGCGCGGGGCGTGTGACGGAGCCGGCGACAGCGGCGGGTGCTCCACCGCAGTTTCGTCAGAGGTAAAGGTACGCGCCCGGCGCGCGCACACACTCACACCCGCGCGCACCGCCCGCTCATCGCACTCCCCCCAGACCTCCAGAAGCGCAGGCACACGCCACCAGCCCCTTCGGCCTCTACCACAAACCCACCCGCGCGCCTGCCAACGACCACGCGGCCCCCGACGCAGCGGCGTCCGCTGGGGACTAGGGCCGGCCTTCCCCCGCGCGTGGCGGGCTTCCTCTCGGCGACATCCTGCCACACCGCGCCGTCCCAGCCGCCAGCCCGAAGTCGCCACCCGGAGTCCGCCCGAGATGAACGTCGCGGCTGCTGCGTCCCCTCCAAGTCGCGTTTCACCGCAAGGAGTCAGCTTGCAAGCCTCTCCCCGCCCACCCGGTCCCATGACAGCTGCTGCCGCCCAAAGACTGGCAGATTATAACAAGAAGCAAAGTTTCCCTCTCTCTCCTCCCACCTCCCGCCCCCCCTCGCCTTCCCCCTCCCTTCCAGTGTTATGCAAAGCGGGCCGGCACCGGCGCTCCCACTCCAGGTACCAAACCAGCCCCCGCGAGCCGCGCCCGGTTCCGCCCGGCGGCCCCTCTCCGCGCCCAGGCGTGCCCCAGCATCCGGGGTCTCCTCCAGGGCTCCGCCGCATCCCCGGCCTCCCGGGGACCCGCAGCCGGGCGCCTGGAGAAAAAGCCCTAACTCTGGAGCCAAACTTTATGCTTGCAACAGGCACGGGGTGGGGGCAATGGGGGAAGGGGTGGGGGGCGCGCACGCCCTGCGCAGACATTTTCGGTGGCTGTTTGTCCCAGCAGCTCCCCTCTCCCGGTCTCCAAGCCACCGGCTTCCTCGGCGCCCCCTCTCCCCGCCGCCCGGCACACCAGAGCACCCTCTCCTGTCACGCGCGTGTCGCCAGTGGGGCTCCCAGGCTCAGCCTGAGCCCGGGACGCCGCCTCGCATTCCCTTCCCCCTGCATCGTGGAGCGCGCGCCGGGGCCGCGCGCCGCAGGGGGACCCAGGCGCCCCCAGACAGTCCTTCCGCCCCTATCCTGCCCGGCTTTTCCCCCTGGGGGCTCCGCCAGACAGCAAAACCAGGAAGGCGCTATCTCCGCCCGCACGTCCACGTGCCCCGCAGACCCCCAGCCCTTAGCCGGCAACTGGCAGGAAACTCCGCTCTGCGGGCGCCGGTGGGCAGCCGCGGGGGGCCAGCGACAGCACTCCGGGGACCAGAGGCTGAGGACCAGGGGACTCCCGGGACAGGAGCACGCGCCTGTGCCGGGGCCACAAGTCCACGTGAAAGTACGGCGGCAAGTGCCGGGCGCTGAGGGCGCTCCTCCGGCACCCAGCGCCAGTCTGAGGGTCCCCACACCTTGGCGCGACTCCACCTCCCCGAGGAAGCGTGGTAACCCCCAGCGCTGCCCGCGGGGGGGCGGACTCGCAGCGGTCGAAGCGAGACCCTCCCCAGCGGCCGTGGCGCCCCCAGCGCTCCAGCACGCGCCGGGGACCTCCCGTTCCCAGCCCCCGTAACGAAGCGCATCGCAGGGCGCGCGGGAGGGGGGCTCTGCAGCCGGGAACCCCCCGTTCCCCCAGTGCGTCCACCGCTGCCTCCCGGCCTCCGCAGCTGCGGCTGCAGCCCTCGCAGCTCAGCACCCCTGGCCCCGGGCCCGCGCCCCCGGCGGGCCGTACCTGCGTGTCAGCGAGATAGTTAAGGAAGAAGGAGGAGAGCTCTTCGTCCAGCAGCGCGCCGCAGTCGTTCCCCGCCATCTTCCAGCCGCGGCTGCAGCGTGCGGCGGAGTCAGAGCCGAGCCGGCCCGGGGGAGGGAGCGAGCGAGCGGGCGAGGGAGGGGGGAGGCGGGAGCGAGGCCGGCGGGAGGCGGAAGGCGGAGCTCGAGCCCCCGGCTGCCGCAGGGCCGCTGGCTGCGGGGGCGGGGCCGCGCGGCGCCCCGCGAGCCGGGGGTCGCGCTCCCACTTTCCTGCGCGGCGTCTGGCGCCGCGCCGCTCCCGCAGCCCCCGGCCCGGAGGAAGGCGCCCGCAGCCGGGTGGCGGTGCCCCAGCCAGCCGCCGGCTGCCTGCGCAGCAATGCGGGCAGCCCCCCGCTCCTGCCGGGGAGAATCACGTTGCGTTAGCGCTGGGCGGGCCCTGCGAGACAACCTGCTTCTGCACAGCTGGGGAAACTGAGGCTCGGGGAGGCGTAGGAGCTAGTCTGAAGCCGCGGGGCACTACAATAGCAGGAAGGGAAAGGGCAGGTCTTACTCCCTGGAGGCTTGAGTTTCTCTACCTAGGTTACGAAGCCAGAGAGGGAGGGAGGGAGAAATTACCATAGATCAAAGGCTGAGAAATCAGAGAAGGCTCCTCGGAGGAGGTGGCATTTTTATCTTTCCCTTGAAGGATGTGTTGGCGCATATTCTGTTAAACCTTACCATCTCTCTCCTGTCACCCCCGACACCGCCCCCCCCAAAAAAACAACTTCAATGACTTTTCCTGCGGTGGCCCACAATGGCTTTTAATGCTGGTTGTGAGCACTAAATACCACAGTGGCTGGTGGTGATCCTATGAGCCTCCCCCAGGCTTACTGGCCTCCTCCCAGCTCCTGAGAGGAACCCTCTCTCGAGGGGCCTCTGCACCCAGCAGCCATTCACCTAGTAACCACATCTTCAGGGCATCTTTTCGGATTACCCCCCAGACTATCAAGCCATTCCCTCTCCTCCCACGCCACCATCTTGGGCTCCCTAAGCTCTGCAGGCCTTGCCCTTAGAAACTGGTAACAGTTGCCCTTTTACATTTGTTTCTGTGAAGATTTGATCTTTGTGTCTCTTTACTAGACTCTAAGACCCATGAAAGCAGGGCCTAAATCTGCTTTTGCACTTACTATATTTCTAGTTCTTGGCACATAGTAGTTGCTTAATAAATAATGTGTTAACTGAAAAAGCTGCAGGATTTTGGTCCTCTGCCACCACCACCTCACACATTGTACAGGTAAGGACACTGACAGTCAAGGGTGCCCACAGACCGAGTGCCCGAGGCAGAACCAGAACTCAGGCCTCCTGACGCCAACCTTGAGCTCTCAGCGCCGGGCCCTGCTGTGTGCCAGGCAGGAGGTGAGGGCACGGCCTGGATAAAGGCAAGAAGGCGGGAAGATGTGGCATGCTTTATTGGGCACGCCTGCCTCTTGCCCCCCTCCCGCCCCACCCGGCCCTCCCAGCGAGGTCTCCCAGCCAGAGAGGAAGCAAAGGGAGAGTCCCCAGCACACCTGCTCAGACTTGAACACCAGGGCAAGAGCTTCCTTCTTCTCCAGCCTAAGGTTCCCAGAACCGCAAGGCGTGATTTCACTCTTCGGGCTGGAGGCCAGCATGCTTTTAAGGAACAATGCATTCCAACAGAGAGCCTGCGTCTAACCTGGGAGCACTAGGCCGGGACTCAGGAGTTCTGGGTTCTGCTGTTCTAGCCCCTGCCACGTCTTGTTCCAGTGTCGGGAGACTCGGGAGGTTGGGAGCAGGGGCCACGGACTCACACTGCCTGGTTTGGAAGCTTAGCACGGCATTTGGTCTCGGGCCTGGGTTTTTCCTCATCTGCACAAATGGGGACCCTACTATTACTTACTTCGCAGGGAAGTTTCGATGGTGATGGTCGAGGAGACAGTATATATGAAGTGCTCAGCATGGTGCCTGACCTCGTGGGGAAGCATGCCAAGCCCTCTGCTCCTCTGTTTTAACCAATGAGGATAAAATATATATCCCTTGAAGTCACTGGCCAGTGTTACTTGCCTTCCTTCCAGCGCTAACAGGCTTCTGGCTTACCTTGGACCCCAGTACATTTAGATTTGGATCCTAGTGCGAACTAGCTTTGTGCCCTTGGTTACTTACTTAACCTCGCTGAGCTCCAGTCTCCTCATCTGTAAAATGGGTACAGCAGTGGTGCTGCTCCACATGGAGATCTTGCGAGGACCGAATGAAACGATGCGTATAAGTCAAATTGTCTGGCAGACAGGAAGTGCCCATCATCACTGTCCTCATCACCCACATTAGCAAAGCACTTGAATGTTCCCAAGGCCCCATTTTGCTGCTGCTGCTGCCCTGGGTACCAGAGTCAGAGTCGTTTGGGATGGTTTCCAGAGGAGTCCCTACCACATACAGCCTGGCCTCTCACTGGTTTTGCAGCCAAACTTGAAGGGTCCCCAAGGCCAGTCTCCTCTAGCCTTGGCCTTGCAGAGCCGCCAAGCCACTCCTTGCCGGGGAGACCTCCACAGCACTCTTCCGGAGGCTTTGTTGTTTTTAAAACTCGGATGTTAGGCTGGGCGCGGTGGCTCATGCCTGTAATCCTGGCACCCTGGGAGGCCAAGGCGGGTGGATTGCTCGAGGTCAGGAGTTCGAAACCAGCCTGAGCAAGAGCGAGACCCTGTCTCTACTATAAATAGAAAGAAATCAATTGGCCAACTAATATACAGAAAAAAATTAGCCGGGCATGGTGGTGCATGCCTGTAGTCCCAGCTACTCGGGAGGCTGAGGCAGAAGGATTGCTTGAGCCCAGGAGTTTGAGGTTGCTGTGAGCTAGGCTGACGCCACGGCACTCACTCTAGCTTGAGCAACAAAGTGAGACTCCATCTCAAAAAAAAAAAAAAAAAAAAAAAACTCGGATCTTGTTAGAAAACCTTGCAGATTGCCCGGCCTCAGGGTCCTGCTCACTAATCCCTGCTGTGCCCTCAGAACAGGCTTCTGGCTGGCAGGATAGAAGCGTCCCCACCTAAGATATCTAATGTCCTTTTCAGAAGCATCTTGTCCCAGGAATTCCCTCATCACAAGCCAGCCACAGAGTCTCAGCCCCTTCACCCTCTCTAGCCCATGGAGGAATTTGAAGCTCTTCATTAAAGGCCCTCAAGAAATCTAACGTGGCCGGGTGCGGTGGCTCACACCTATAGTCCCAGCACTCTGGGAGGCCGAGGCAGGAGGATCATTTGAGCCCAGGAGTTCAACACCAGCCTGAGCAAGAGTGAGAGTAGACATCTCTACTAGAATAGAAATTAATTGGCCAACTAAAAATATATAGAAAAAATTAGCCAGGCATGGTGGCGCATGCCTGTAGTCCCAGCTACTCAAGAGGCTGAGGCAGGAGGATTGGTTGAGCCCAGGAGTTTGAGGTTGCTGTGAGCTAGGCTGACGCCATGGCACTCTAGCCTGGGCAACAGAGTGAGACTCTTTCTCAAAGAAAAAAAAGAAACCTAGTGTGCTGGCTGATCTTGTGCCATTTGCTTCCCCTCTCTGAGGCTGCTCTTCCTACCTATAAAATGAAAGGGCCAGGCTAGATGAACCACTATGGAATTCTCCAGCCCTGATGTTGTGGTAGTTTGTAGGTGTCAGCCCAAACTTGGCACTTTTCTGTACTAAGCATGTGCCAGAACACCTGAGTTTGCATCATCTCTAATCCTTTCAGCAACCCTCGGTAGAGTAAATCATGATGCCCATTTTATGAGTGAGGAAACAAAAGCTTAGAAGGGAGTTACTCTGAGACCAAGCAGTTGGAGACACAGCTGCGATTTGAACTCAGGTCTGTACACGATCTGAGCCACAGACCCTTGAAAGGGAGTGAGAAAAACCTCACACCAGCTAACCACTCCAGGGAAGCTGGAATGGTAGCACATTTCTTGTTTTATGACTTCCAAATGAAGGGCAATAATAACGCCAAATGTGGACATCATATGACTTGACTCCTATCTTCTGTACCTTTTTATCAGCTTTGACTTCCCCGAGATTAATGAAAGTGAGCCCCATGTGTGTCCAGGGCAAATCCCAGAACTCTCCAGCCTTCAAGGAAATGACTAGCACAAAATGAACCTATTCAACTTGAATATGCTAGTCACTACCAACAAACACTCAAAAATAAACATATCAGCATTTTCTCCCTTCTCATAACAGAAGAATGCTTTATCCAGACACTACAGCTGTGGTTCTCAAACTCTGGAGGGCATGGCGGTAACCTGAGCCTTGTCACCAGAGGTTCCAATCCAGTAGGTCTGCGGTGGGCCCAGAAATCTGCACTTCCTAGGCTGCCGTAGGTGGTGCTACTGCAGGCGACTACCCATCATTCAGCAGATATGTAATGAACACCTACTATGTGTCAGCCGCCATGCTAGGCAGCGTGGATAAGTCAGGGAACACGCTCTGCTCAACACAACTGTTTAGTAAACTTTTGTTGAATGAAGGAGGGAGGTAGGACATGGGTCTTGATAAACACTGAGGTTTCTTGTCAGCCACCCACAACTCTGTGATTCTATGGCCCAGGCCAGGGAGTGAGGTGATCATCTGTTTCCCAGCTTCTGTCCGGGAGGCAGGGACTCAGGCCAAGAGGAACTAAAAAGGCACCTCCTTTGTATTGTTAATTCTGAATGCCATCTCCACCTCCCATTGAATGATAGAACTATAGAACTGTGGAGGGGCGGTGGAAAGGTGTTCTCCATGGCTTCATTGCACAGGGAGAAGAATGTGGCCGAGGTCACATGACTTTCTGTGACAGGGGCAGGACTAGAAGCCAGGTCTCCAGATTGTGTGCGTGGTGCTCAGGTGGCTTCCAGAGGATGAACTTCTCCTCCTTTAGAAAGACATCACTTAGATGTGTTATTTGAGGGTCATTTTGGGGTGGGAGCCTTTGGCATGTGATGGGCATATGCCCATCATAAGCAAGGCACTTGTTTGTGTTAAGCAATGTGCCCTCTTCTTCCTGTAGGGTTCACCTATGAACTCACCCATACATTTGAGGGAAATGTTTAGCAGATCACTTTCTCTTTCATATGCTACCAGTGATTAAAGTCTCCAAATCAGCAGGTGGCATTAAGTAGCCATTAAGGCAGCTACTACTGTTTCTCAGTTTTGCAAGGGTTGCTCTTCATTTATCCTCCTTAGCCCCTTACATAACTGCGCAAAGCACGGCAGTGAGGAAGTCGAGTAGGGGTAAAAACGTGCTTTTTCCTAACCTGTTCACAGAGCAAAAGATCCTAGTCAGGGCCCTTATGCTCATTTAGTAGATGGGGAAACAAAGGCCCAGAGATGTGAGTTCTGTTTTTTTCTACAGAGATCCCAATTCTACCAGGTTATTATCAAATATATATACATATTATTTACATAATATACATATTAGAATGATATATGACACATTTATATGAGAACAGCAACATTTAAAGAGCCAGTCAGGGCCGGGTGCAGTGGCTCACACTTGTAATCCTAGCACTCTGGGAGGCTGAGGCAGGCGGATTGCTAGAGGTCAGGAGTTCGAAACCAGCCTGAGCAAGAGCAAGACCCCGTCTCTACTATAAATAGAAAGAAATCAATTGGCCAACTAATATATATAGAAAAAATTAGCCGGGCATGGTGGCTCATGCCTGTAGTCCCAGCTACTCGGGAGGCTGAGGCAGAAGGATTGCTTGAGCCCAGGAGTTTGAGGTTGCTGTGAGCTAGGCTGACACCACGGCACTCACTCTAGCCTGGGCAATAAAGCGAGACTCTGTCTCAAAAAAAATAAAATAAAATAAAGAGCCAGTCAGCTAACATTAAAAGGCAACATGGTTTGTGTTTAGTTGATACTAAACTATATTTAGTGTATCTGTCAAATAAGGCAAGCAGATGGACACAACCCCTGAGCACCTGTTGTTCTTTATACTTTGTCTCTTACTGGCTTTGGAATCTTAGGAAAATCATTCCTTGGTAAAAGTCCTATCTGTCCCACCTGACCTGGAGTTTTGTGTGGATCAAGTTCCCTTTACAAAGGACTTTGAACTTTACATTCATTATCCTAAGTCATCAACAATGCTTCTTTGGGGAATTTGTCCTAAGGGTCTGATTCAAAAGATGGGGAAACTACCACATGATGTTTATACATACTTTGATTCAACAAACAGTTTAAGATTCTGTTGGATGCCAGGCACCATACTACAGGTCCATAAATAAATGGTGCCCATGATGCAATCTTTGCTGTCATGTAATTCACAGCTCTGATCTCCATCATGCGTGGGGGAGAGCTGCGTGTCATCATGCAGTTTGGTAGGGTGTCATAAGTTCTTCAATAGAGAAAGGTGGAGGGCTGGAGACTGGAGGGGGTGAGAGGCCAGTTTGAGTTGGAGAAAAGAGCCCAGGAGAGAGACAGGGTCCTGAGCCAAAAGAGGGGAAATAGCAGGAGGGATATGAAGGAATGGGTGGGTTCAAGCCATACTTTAGAGTGGGAATCACGAGGTTTTGGTAATAGGCTAGAAGTGTTGGGGAATAAAAGGGAATAGTTAGGACACAGTTTCTGGCTGTGTGGATGGGGGTTCTTAGAGGAAAGGGGTTTGAAGGAAAGTCTCTGGAGGAGTTTCAGATGATAGGGGGACGTGGAACATCCGAGTGGAGACATCTAAGGGGAGCACATTGATGCCAAGCAAAAATTCGGAAGTAACCTCAACATCTAAGGTAAGGCAGGACAGTTCAATTTCATACCTAGGTGCAGATAGCAGACAAAAGCTCATGTATGACACAGAGAACTGTGTCCAAGGATGTTCACTGCAGTATTGTTAATTACGATAATAATATAGGGTACTGGAAAAATGAACTGTGATAAGATCGCACAGTGGAATACTAGTAGTGAAAATGAAAAACATCTTGAACTCCTGACCTCAAGCGATCCTCCTGCCTCGGCCTCCCAGAGTGCTAGGATTACAGACATGAGCCACCGTGCCCAGCCAGAAAAAAAAAAGAATAACATCTACATGAATCCACACAGATATACATGTCAAAAACAGTAAGTGAGACAAGCAAGCAGCCTAAGGACACAGACAGTATGATGCCACTTATGTCGTATTTAAAACGTGCAAAACAGGCCGGGCGCGGTGGCTCAAGCCTGTAATCCTAGCTCTCTGGGAGGCCGAGGTGGGCGGATCATTGGAGCTCAGGAGTTCGAGACCAGCCTGAGCAAGAGCGAGACCCCATCTCTACTATAAATACAAAGAAATTAATTGGCCAACTAATATATATATAGAAAAAATTAGCCGGGCATGGTGGCACATGCCTGTAGTCCCAGCTACTTGGGAGGCTGAGGCAGCAGGATTGCTTGAGCCCAGGAGTTTGAGGTTGCTGTGAGCTAGGCTGACGCCACGGCACTCACTCTAGCCTGGGCAATAAAGTGAAACTCTGTCTCAAAAAAAAAAATAAATAAATAAATAAATAAATAAATAAAACGTGCAAAACAATACTCTATAATATTGGCCAATACATGTATATGAAAAAAAAAAACTTGGGACAACAAAAACACAGGTCAATTTTAGGAAAGTGAGAGGAGAGAGGGATTCATGGAACCGGCTTCATGTGTGTGTAATCTGTGTTGGTGCACTGGGACCCACACTGAAAAGGACCCCAGGCTTGGTTTAATGCTCTGCAGTCGCCATCTTGAAATTCATAACGATTTTTGAATAAGAGTCCTTGCATTTTCATTTTGCACTGAGCCCCACAAATTATATAGCCCATCCTGAAGGGATTAAAGTATATCATGCACAAAGAAACCTCCAACTGTACCTATGATGTCTGTCCAGAAAGTATCCAGCTAATGTTAATATAACGAGAACATATTATATGGCTGGATACTTTCCAGATAGACATTGTACAATGTTTTATTTTATTTTAAAAACGTCGGCCTGTGCGATGGCTCACACCTGTAATCCTAGCACTCTGTGAGGCCGAGGCATGCGGATCACTCAAGGTCAGGAGTTCGAAACCAGCCTGAGCAAGAGTGAGACCCCATCTCTACTAAAAATAGGAAGAAATTAATTGGCCAACTAAAAATATATACAAAAAATTAGCTGGGCATGGTGGTGCATGTCTGTCGTCCCAGCTACTCGGGAGGCTGAGGCAGAAGGATCGCTTGAGCCCAGGAGTCTGAGGTTGCTGTGAGCTAGGCTGACACCATGGCACACTAGCCTGGGCAACAGAGTGAGACTCTGCCTCAAAAAATAAATAAATAAATAATATAAACATCAAAAAATATTTTTTAAATTTTTAATATTTGTTAAATCTGTATACTGTATCGTTCCTTGTACTTTTCTGTATGATCAAAATATTTTATGATATAAAAATAATTAAAGTAGGCCGGGTACGGTGGCTCACGCCTGTAATCCTAGCACTCTGAGAGGCCGAGGCGGGCGGATTGCTCAAGGTCAGGAGTTCAAAACCAGCCTGAGCAAGAGCGAGACCCCGTCTCTACTGTAAATAGAAAGAAATCAATTGGCCAACTAATATATATAGAAAAAAAAATTAGCTGGGCATGGTGGTGCATGCCTGTAGTCCCAGCTACTCGGGAGGCTGAGGCAGGAGGATTGCTTAAGCCCAGGAGTGTGAGGCTGCTGTGAGCTAGACTGATGCCATGGCACTCACTCTAGCCTGGGCAACAAAGCGAGACTCTGCCTCAAAAAAAAAAAATAATAATAATTAAAGTATAGTTAAATAATGGTTTACTTACTTGATGAGATACTCTGCAGAGGGTAGAAAGCTACATAAAAACATATATGGAAAAACATATGTACATTAAGTGTAAACATATAAAACATTAAGTGATAAAAAAGAAAAAGAAGGAAAAAAATTATAAAAATGTATATAAGGCTGGGCGAGGTGGCTCATGCCTATAATCCTAGTACTCTAGGAGGCCGAGGCAGGAGGATTGCTTGAGCTCACGAGTTTGAGACCAGCCTGAGCAAGACTGAGACCCTGTACCTACTGAAAATAGAAAAATTAGCTAGGCATCATGGTGTGTACCTGTAGTCCCAGCTACTCAGGGGGCTGAGACAGGAGGATTGCTTGAGTCCAGGAATTTGAGGTTGCAGAGAGCTATGATGACACCACTGCACTCTACCCACAGCCACTGAGCAAGACTCTGTCTCAAAAATATATATCATATATATAAATATATAAAAAGATTATAGCTGAATGTATAAATATGTAGGTGGAATATGTATGTTAGAATGACATTAAGTAATGTGAACAAATAAAACATGATTAGGATGGCAGAAATAATTTCTTTTAATATTTTCACTCATGCTGTTACAATTTTGTTTCTACAATAAAATAAAACGTAACTTACTGCCTTCTTCCCAAGTAAAACCAGTGCTCCTTATAAACTATGTTGCAGGGTGCCAAATGTGTTAAGTAACAGATATACATTGGACCAGGGACATTTTGGAGCCCCAAGGGGTAGTTCATATGATGGTGAAATTTTGGGGACCCCCCTCAGCAACATGAGCTCTGAACTATGAGTCGGGTTGGAGTCCTGCTCTGGCTGGCACTGAACTTGCAGCTGGACAAATCTTTTCTCCACTGAGGCTCACATTCCCACTCTGCGCAATGATCGGCTCGAACTGGACCAGCCATCCCAAACCTGCTGCGGACCGGCATCTCCCCAGGGCCTCTGCCCCGACTGTGAGATGCTCTGATTCCCTCTCTCCGTGGCGGGAGAAGTCACTCGGGCCATGTGCAGTTTGGCAGCAGAGGCGGTTGGAGTCAGGATGCTGAGAGGAGAATCCAGGTCGGTGGGCCACCCCAGGAGCGTTTCGTATGGGGAGGAATCTCCTTGGCTCCTGGAGCAGCCAGGGGAACTGCAGAATCCCAGGAAAAGGGCACGGCCTCGTAGGCATGGCGAGGTCTACAAGGCATGACCCTGCAGCAGGGCATCAGGGGTGGTCTTTAGCTTCCCCAAGAATCCTAACAGACACTTCATAGAAAAACAAGATGAACGGGAATATCCTACCTCCTGTCAGAGTTGCATTATTGTTTCATTTTTAAACTTAGAAATTAAGTGACACATAATTATTTTATCTTTGTATAACAACTGGAAACACAATACAGAGAGAGGACAAGTTTCTGTGTGACCACTCCCTCACCAGAGGTGTCCACTGTTACTGTTTCATGAGTGGGCTTCCTGACTTTTTTCTTTGATGTACACCCATTTATGTTTATGGAGAAATTCAAAGTTTTGTTTGGGAGACTTTGTTTTTATGAGGATGGAATCTTAATGTAATTACTAGCTTGTAATTTCCTTCTTAGTGTGTCCTGGAGGTCTTCCCATCTCAGATGTGCATGCAAATCTGCCTTATTCCTTACCCTCTGCTGCACGGTTTCCCCTGCGTGAGTGTGCCGTGAACTTGATTTGTAACAATTGGTCCATCATAATTCTAGACTTGTGTTCTTCAGATGGTCATGTGGTCCTGGTTAGATCACTGAAGAATATGCAAAGCTAGGGGTAGTTTGTTAAGAAAATAAGGACAATGGATGAGTTCCTTTATTCATTCAACCAACAAAAGCATATGGAATGCTTACTTTGAGCTTTGATCTTTTTAATACACAGTCAAGCCAGATCTGCATATACGAGTTCAGCGAATAACATTAATCATGTTGCTACATTGTTTGAAATTCATTCATCATTCCTTCAGGAGCAACCTACTTTGTACCAGGCACTCTGCCAAGCTCTGTGGGACTGTACTAGTTGTGACTTCTTTGGTTGCAATGAACAAAAAAAACTCTACCTAAAGGGGCTTTAACAGGTAATATATTGACTTACATAATGAACACATTAAAGGCAGGGATGTTGTCCGGAAGATGTAGATGTTCATTTCTCAGCTCTGCTTTCCTCTGTGTTGGCTTCATTCTGAGTCAGGTTCTCTCCTGGTGATGGTGAGGTGGTATGTTCCAGGCCTTAATCCAATCCTCTCGGCAAATCCAGCAGAAGGAACTCTCCCAGTTGTCTAGTAGGAGTCCTGGATTCACTCTGATTGCAACCATTTGGTTCAAGTGCCCTGCTCTGATTGGCCAGTATTGGGCTACCTGCCTGTCTCTGAATCCAGGCATCAACCAATTTCAACTAAATCCCCCAAACCAGGGTTTCTTAATAAGGGAGCATTAATTTGGATGGGAAAAAAAATTATGTCTCTCTTTTCACTAATCTCTAACTGAAATTTAGCATGTCCTTCTATATGAATGCAACCAAAAATTATGGTAGTATTAAAATTACCTATAACTTTGTCACCGATAGAGATCACAGATGTCATATCACATCAAAATTGTCACAGATAATCTTAAAATATCATTTATGTTCATCACTACTTTGAAATTATAGTAGTTATTAGATCAACTAGATCTTGTTATTTAATGTGTTAATAAAGAAATACACATATCCCAAATTTGTTCTTCTAATAATTTGATAACTATGTAAATATAATTGTCTTCCTCTAGACCATATGTGGTATACATTATACATTTTAAAAGATTAAATCTGAGGAGGGGTCCATGGGTTTCTACAGACTTCCAGAAAAATCCATGGCACAAAAGAAGGTTTAGATGTAATGTGGGAGAGGGGTGTCCCCCCAAAGAGAAAGTAGGTGCCTTTGCCAGAGGGAGAGAAAGGGGTGCCAAGTAGGCAGAACCCACAGATGTCCTCTCCAAAGGGACACAGAGAAGAGGCAGACATGAGCCTGCTCCAGGCTAGTCTGACTGGAAGACGCCTGGAGATGCTGGGGTCCGGCCTCTTCATTTCATAGACAGAAAACAACTAAGACCCCAAAGGGGCAGGGACTCTCCAGAGGTCACTTGTCAAGTGGCAGTATCAGGACCAGGCCGAGGCCCCTTGACTCTAGACCTGATTATTTCACTGCAGCCTCTTCAGGTGAGTGGGGAGGGTGCGATGAGACCCCACACTCCAAAAACTAGACATCAGTATTCATGACTGCACAACGTGGCAACAGATATAAACTGGAGTAGCAAACAACGACACATGGCTACACTTCGGAAGAAGGACTAAACTCTGGCGAGTCTAGGCCGTGCTCTCTCCACGACATCCCAAGTTCTGTGAAGAGTCAAGGTCAGCAGATCACTTCCCTGCGTGCGCCTGGCCCACAGGGAACACTCCCCTGCGTAGCGCAGGAGCAGCTGAACACCGCGTCTCCCTGCTGACTTTTCTGGGGCCCAGAAGTCCCCAGGAGGTTCTCCACAGCGGGAGCCAAGACTTCCTCCGTCACAGTAGATGCAACAATAGAATGAACAAAATTAAACCTGGACCTCCTTTGTGAAGAGAAAGGAGGTGGGGCGGGGGGGGGGGGGGGGGGGGGGGGGGGGGGGGGGGGGGGGGGGGGGCGGGGAGACTTTAGTCATATACTTAAAGAGAAAGTCAAGAGATCGCTTTGCTATGCAGAAGGGGATTTTTTCCCAGCGTAGAGCTCAACAATGTGCCTGCCCTTTAACCAGGTCTCCCCGTTCTTGGGAATCGACCCTAAAAGTAAGTGAAAGGATGAGAAAAAGCTGGCCAGACAAACACATGCGTTAGGGTGGAATGGGGGCGGGTTTGGAGCCTGCAGCCCGGCAGCCCTGCTCAGTCACGGTAAAGATGGCAGCCAACAGTCCCAACTCATCCCTGTGCATGTGGCACCTCCAAACGTCGAGGCCAGGGGCTATTTTCCTCCCTTTGATTCTGGACTGGCCTTGTGACTTGTTTTCACCAAGATAAATGATGCTGTGCCGATTCTGGGGCTAGTTCTTAAGGTACCTCGGAGCCCCTGTTTTTGCTAAGAAGGCAGCCAGGCAGCCACCACGGAAACAAGCCCAGCTAACCTGCTGGACAGACAGTGTGGGACGAAAGAAAGAGGCCCTGGAAGATGAGAGACCATAAGGGGAGAGAACCCCAGCCAGCCACCAGCCAGTTCGGCCTCCCTGGCAGAGACACTAGGCATCTGAATGAACCCATCTTGGATACTCCAGCACCAGGGAAGCCACCCCTGTCGGTATCATGTCGGGCAGAGACGGGCCAACCTCACTGAGCCCTGCCCAAATTGCAGAATCTAGAACAAATAAGTGGCTGGTGTTGCTGTAAGCTAGTTTTTTTTTGTTGTTTTTTTTTTTTTTTTTGAGACAGAGTCTCACTCCAGGCTAGAGTGTAGTGGTGTCATCATAGCCCACTGCAACCTCAAACTTCCGGGCTCAAGTGATCCTCCTGCCTCAGCCTCCTGAGTAGCTGGGACTACAGGCATACACCATGACTCCTGGCTAATTTTTCTATGTTTAGTAGAGACGGGGTCTGGCTCTTGCTCAGGCTGGTCTCAAACTCCTGGGCTCAAGCAGTTCTCCTGCCTCAGCCTCCCAGAGTGGTAGGATTACAGGCGTGAGCCACCGCGCCCAGCCAGGCACTACATTTTGAGGCAATTTGTTACACAGCAGGAGATAACTAGAACACTAGCTATATGAACTTTGGCAAGTTATTAAAATAATCTGAGTCTCAGTTTCTCATCTCTAAATGGTATGATTTTAATACTTATAGGAGTGTGGTGATACTCAAAGGCTACATAGTAAATATTTAGTGATTTTGTAGAATATATATATGATATGATAATATGATATAATTTCCTGCAGGAGTTGAGTTTCTGTGTTACTGGATGAATTCTGCAGGGTAGAATCATATGAAACCATAAGCATAAAGTTCATGTATCAACTTAATTTGTTCAGGAATCTGAAATAAAATTAAATAATGAATTTTTTAAAAAAGAATGATACAAAGATTACAACAATGGAAAATTATCTCTGAATAAATGTTAGCAATGTGGAGAAATGAAAACTGTTACTGTATTTGAATAGTAGACTTTATATAAAAATTTACTTTTGAGATTTCCTTAGTGTTGTCAGATTCTTAATAACAAATCATTTTAACACAGTTTCCAAATGGGAATCAAGTATTGAAAAAAGCATAGGGAGCTAAAAACAGTATTTGAATTTAGATTTTAGTCAAAATGTTCTCTATCAAAATATATTTTAATTTGAGCGTCATAAACAATAATTTTAAAGCAATTATTAAATAGAAAAAGTGGTCATTATGTAATTTATCCAGTGCTATTATGGGCCCAGCAGGGAGCTAAGTGTTTGGTTTGCAGTCCTTTATTTATTCAATAAATAGCAAAATCCAGAGCTCAGGGGGAGGGCTTTCCACAAATTTGTTCTTTGATGACTCCCAGCAACTCTACAATGTCAGTGCTGTTTTTATCCCCATTTCACAGATGAGGAAACTGAGACTTGGAAAGACTTGCCAAACCATTCAGCTTGAGAGCAGCAAAGCTGAGATTTGAACACAGGTCTCTTGAGTCTGTCTTCTCATCACCCTCTGCCTCTAATAGTCTACACTGTTTATGGACTAAATAAATAGAGAATGATCAAACAAGTTAGTGCACAGCAGCACGGAGTCAGGAGACCTGGACTTGGATTCTGACTCACTGTGCGGCTGTTCCCACTGGACCTCTGCATCCTCATAGGCTTTATGAGGGATTTGGACAGATATTTGGAAAATCCTGGAAAATAACCTATACCATTATCCCTTGGACCTTAATTTTAACTGATTATAGTTAATAGTTGAATCCTAAAATTGTACTAAAAAATATGCCAAGGGTACCAAAACTATTCAGATTAGCATTTGTGCTTAAAATCCTAAGAGTTAGGTTCAAAGACTGGTTCTGCTTTTGAGTGACTTTGGGCCAGTTTTCTGGCTCTCTGACACTCAGTTTCAAAGGCAGTAGCAATCCTACCCTCTCTCGTTGATCATGTGGACCCGGTGAGGTAACCCATGTGAAAGAATTGAATGCTTAATAAATGAAATAAATAAGCAGAATGAAAGACATTGTCATGAAGCATCCATGTAAAATTATATAACATACAATTAGCATAAATCTCTCTTATTCATGTTTTCTAATCACTTAGCAATTCTTTGATAGGTAGATTTTTTTTTTTTTTTTTTGGATATATCGTTTGATAAAACTTTCCACAAAGAAAGGAAATAAACTTCTTGCTGCCCCTCTGTAAGATCCTTGAGGCAGGGACAATGTCTGTTTGGTTCATAGTCACCTTCCAGGCCAGTACAGTGTCTGGCCCACAGTAGGCAGTCAATGAGTGTGTGGTTCATGAATGACAACCTGCCCGCATGTCTTGATGCCATAGTCCAGAGCCAGGGTGGATGTTCCCTTCATAACTCCCCATGCCCCGCCGTCCACCATCACCCTTGGCTTACCTTGATTAATGCTCTAACAACTTGAGAAAGAAATTTTCCTCTTACAGGTATCATTTCCTCCCACGACACTGTGAGCAGATCAAGGTCAGGGCTGGATCTTAATCATCTTAGGTGCATCTGCTCTCATAGCAAATGACACAAAGTGAGTGATCAATAAATATTTGTTAAACTGAATTGAGCCGACAGACAGAGCCTGGAGATTTCTAACTGCAGAAAGTATTTTTTTTTAAATTACATCTATTTTACATGAATAGCAAATAACTGCATGGAAAGATGCTTTATATCATTAGTCATTAAGGAAATACACATGAAAATCACAATGTAATGCAACTACACATTCCCTATGGTAACTAAAAAATTTAAACTGACAATACCAAGTGCTTGTGACATTGTGGAACAACTGGAACTGTCACGCAGTATTGGCAGGAATGCAAAATGGTATGACCACTTTAGAAAATAGTTTGGCAGTTCCTAGTAAAAGTATGTGCTTATCTTCCATACGACCCAGAAATCCCAATCTAAATATTTATACAAGAGAAATGGAAAAAAATAATGTCTACACAAGGATATATATGTGAATTTGCATGATAGGTTTGTTAACAATAGCCAAAAACTGGAAATAATCCAAACTCTCTTCTTCTGGTGAATAAATAAATGTTGGTGTACCCTTTCAGTGGAAGACTGTTCAGCAAAAAATGGGTACAAACTACTGACACACGTAACAAACAGCCCAGATGAATCTCAAATACACTATATTAAGTGAAATTTTTCAGACTCAAAACACTACCCAGTATATGATTCCATTCAAATGACATTTTTAGAAAAGGCAAAATTATAGTGGCAGAAAATAGAGACCAGGAGTGGGGAGACAGTGACTTCAAAGGAGCACAACCAAACTTTTCAACATGATGGAAATGTTCTAAAACTGCTTTGTGGTGGCATTTACATGACGGTATATATTTCTCAAACTCAAAGAACTTTATATTTAAATGGGTGCATGTTATTGTACGTAAACTATACTTTAATAAAAAACTGATTTAAAAAATACTTATTTACTGTTTTGTTTCATTTTTTAAAATATGAATTGCTTTTTGAAGTAGTGAGTATCCTGTCCCTGGAGAATTCTAAAGACAAGCAGAAGGGATGCGTGTCAGGCATGTTACGGAGAGGATTTCAGAGTTGGGGACAAGCCCAGAAGTGACGGCCTTTTGCATATTTAGGCTTATGGAATTCAGGTTATAGTCAATATTGTGTGTAGAAGAAAGAACGATGGTCCAGGAGGCAAGAGCCATTTGTTCATTCACTTATTCATCTGTCATCTACTGACACCTACCGAGCGCCTGACACTGCTCAACAATGTTGCCTTTAAGCTACTTTGGGTTGGGTTTCTATGCAATCGCACCTAAAAGAATCCTAATAAATATAAGCCCAGACTAGGCATTAAATTGGGGGACACTGACTATATGTGCCAAAGGAGGAGATCAGCGAGGCTTGAAGAAGTCAGGGAGACCACCCACTCACCTCCATTGTCACAGTCTTGGTCCAGGCTGCCACACCCTCACCTGGACAATTACAGCAGCCTCCTCCCTGGTCTCCCTGAGTCCACTCTAACTTCCTTGAGTCGATTCTAGATACAGCAGCCAGAGGGTTTAAGTGGCCACCTGAAATCCATATCTGACCCCATTGCTGTCCTGCTTAAAATTCTTCCATGGTGTCGCATTGCCCCAGATTAAATTCCTCACCATGGCTAGCAGGGCTCTTTGTGCCATAGCCCTAGGTTGAACGATTAGCCAGGGACGCGTTATGGTATGCCTGCGGGCCGCAGTGGGAAGAGGCAGGAAAGGATGGAATGGAGAGATGTTTAGGAAGCAAATCCATGCGAGTTCTGGCCTCAGCTGTACAACCCAGGCCTCAGTTTCCCAGATCATCCAACCATGCGTCAGGTGGTCTCCAGGGGTCTGTTCAGTTCCAGGGTTGTAAGTTTATACTTCTTGGTTTGTTTCCTGGGGTGCCCCTCTGTCTCTGTCTCTCTGTGTATTCCTATCACTCAACAGACACCTTTAAGAAAATTTTCACCTGTAGATGTGTGTCACAGATTACAACTGGCTTAACCTGCAGGAGGCTTTGCAGCCCATCTTGCAGACATGAATCTCCCCCCAGAGAAGCCTGAAGGTCATGCTACTGACCTGAAGTGCAAATGCAAGCCTGGTGGGCAGTGCTTTGAAATGGGAGAAGAGGGAATGCGCTTACAGCCACTGATACTGTCCTGGAATCTAGATTCCAAAAAGAGAGTAAACGGGAGAAGGAAGGGGCTGGTCTTTCAAATCTTCCAGAGGCTTTGGGTCTGAGGCACTCAGAACACTTCTGGGGAGGTGTTGCCTGCCAGTCAAGTAGAAAGGTCACTGAACTGGCCGTAAATCAATGGGCCACTCAGTCTTGGCTTGCCCTTGACAATGTTGTTTGACCTTTACTAACCAGCGAAATGCGGTAAGGACAGCGCAAGCTCATCCACCATTTCACGGTACTTTCAATTTCACAAGCAATACATGTTGGTTTTAAAAAGTATAAAGTGTGAATAATCAAAAAGGAAAAAATATTCTTCAATTTCACCATCCAGACATGAGCAGATGTTTTTCTATTTTAACTGAAATGGGATTACAATTGCACCTCCCCTTCTGCACCCAATTATTTTCTTCAACAATATATTGTGCACATCTTTGCATGTCATTAAATTTTCTTCTACATTATGATGCTCAGACATGACTGTGGTATTCTCCAATGAAGGCCAGTCTCCACATTTCATTTCACCCTTCAAAAACACACATCCAGTTCCAAAAGCACTGCCAGGAATGCGCGTTTTATCAGAGACCCTGTGGGCCATGGAAGAGACAGTTGTATTATTGCTCACCACCCAAAAAGCAGTCTCAAACATCCCACCTGATAGCTCTTGACAGTCTGACTTTTCTGCCTCTGCCTTTAGCCTCTCAAAAACCACCCCTAGCTCTTCTCATCTACTTTTCTACCCTATGCAGCAAAACCACAGCAAGGTGGATAACCCATGGAAGTTAATTTCTCTTCTTTTATTTATTCCTCCCTTCAATAAATACTGAGCACCTATTACATGATGGGCATTGTTTTGGGTGCCGAGGGATTCATCCTCCACCAGGAGGAAAAAACCTTGGCTGTCATTGGAACTAAATTCCTCATTGTTTATAAGCCCACTGAAGGAGGGCTTATAAAGCCCATAGTTTATTTAACTGTCTCCTAATTGTGGACCTCTATGTTGATTTCAGTTCAATACATCCCCATGATAAATAATACCAAGGTGAACATCTTTGTAGCTTAGGTTTGCATTTCACAAATTCCGATAATCTTGCCCTTGACAGATCATGCTTTTCTCAGGATGATCTTGAAAGATTTTACTGAAAAGGAAGGTAAGGGCTAAGAAAAATCAAGTGATTTCCCCAAGGGTACATACTTGGTTATTCAGTGGCAGATAAAAAGTACCTTTTCAGGAGGAAAACGTGAATCCACACCACCTTGAGCCAGATGGCCTTTGAGTTCCTTTCCCATGGACAGTAGTAGCTGGCTTTTACGGAGCACTCACTGTGTCCTGCCAACCTAACACATCCCATCCTAACTAATTCTCTTATGTTATCATCCCCATGCCATAGATGAGCACATGAACAGCAAGTGACAGCAGACTTTGAAGCCAGGTAGGTCTGATACCAAAGCCCCTGCTCCGAAGTACTCTTCTACTCTGCCTCCCTACTCTGAGTATCTGATCCCAATCACAGTGAATTTGTCTTACAGTCTTAGAAATTGCATAGAAATTTGCTAATGCTTCTGACAAACACCTTTTTTAGGCAGGGCAATTATTATTAGTTTAAATTATTTTTACCATAATATGGTTTTCTTTGTTTATTTATTTGTTTTGTTCTATTTTGCTTTTGAGACAGAGTCTTGCTTAGTCGCCCCAGGTAGAGTGCAATAGTGTCACCACAGCTCGCTGCAACCTCAAACTTCTGGCCTCAAACGGTCTCCCTGCTTCAGCCTCCCAAGTAGCTGGGACTACAGGCACTCGCCACCACACCTGATTAATTTTTTTCTATTTTTAGTAGAGACGGGGTCTCATTCTTGCTCAGGCTGGTCTCGAACTCCTGACTTCAAGCAATCCTCCTGTCTCAGCCTCCCAGAGTGCTAGGATTACAGCATGAGCCACTGAGATTGAATTAGTAATTAAAAAACTACCCACAAAAAAAATCCCAGGGCCAGAAGGCATTTTCTAGTGAATTCTAAATATTTAAAGAATTCTTCACAAACTTTTCCAAAAAATAGAAGAAAAAACACTTCCCAACTCATTCTATGAGGACTGTATTACTTTGATACAAAAATCAGACCAAAATATTACAATAAAAGAAAACTACAGACTAATATCTCTTATGAATATAGACCAAAAAAATCTCAACAAAATACAAGCAAACAGAATCCAACAATACATAAGAAGAGTTATACGCCATGACCAAGTAGAATTTATCCCAGAAATGCAAAGTTAGATTAACTTCTGAAAGTCAATGTCATACACTTTGTCAATAGAATAAAGGAAAAAAGCCACATGATTACTTCAATAGATGCAGAAAAAGCATTTGACAAAACTTGACACCGCTTCATGATAAAAAACACTCAACAAACCAGGCACAGGGGGAAACACCCTCACCCTGACAGAGGAAATCTATCAAAAACCTGCAGCTAAATCACACTCTGTGGTGAAAGACCAAATGCTTCCCCCAAGAAGAGGAACAAGAGGAGAAGGCCTCTCTGCTCGTTTCTATTCCACATCGTACTTAAGGTTCCCACCGGGACAATTAGGCAAGAAAATAAAAGACACCCAGAATGGAAAAGAAGAAGTGAAACTGTCTCTATTTAATTCATCTTTTCAACCAATAACCCGTTATCACGTTGGGCAGGAGTTAATTCATTTCAGCAGGCTTACTAATCGCCTTGAGAGGCATGAAGTCGTGCACCAGGCTCTGGGGACACAGAGAGGCACCAGTGTGGGGATGTCCTTAAGGAGCTTCTAGACAGTTTGGGAAGAGGACAGCGACCAACACCTGTGAAATGAGGTGGAAAGTGACCAGAGCCACAAGAAGGCACAGATGAGGGGAGTCTATGGGCATTCAGAGGAAGCGGCTGGATGGAGCGAGGTTCCTGGAATGGAAGCATTAGGGCTGGGCCTTAAATGTTAGGAGGATTTCACCAAGTTCACAGAACGAGAGCAAGGTTGCTCTTTCTAGAGGCCCACAGCGAATTCAGGCACCAGGAGCTACCCAGAGTGGCTACAGTGAGCCTCACCTCATTTCATCTCAGTCCTCTGTCTACTGGGTGTCAAAACTTACCTCCTTCCGCTGTGTCGGGGGTGGATGTGGTAGATAAACAAAGCATGGGGGTATTTCCCATGATGTGCTATGTGCAAGGGTCAACACGGAAATGTCTACTACCCCTGGTGACCCAACCCCAATGAACCAGCCCAACACTCATGGGAGTGCAGTCATCCCCTTTTTCCCTCTCTCCACCCTAGTGGGTGCCGGGGAGGGACAGCCTGGCCAACTACTGTGAACTTTGGCCCAGTGTTATCACTTTCCCAAGAAACTCAAAGTGGCCAAGCAATTCAAAGGTCTTTTATAATCAGGAGGACAAAAGTCCGCTCTAGCCATTAGCCATTGATTACTCTTCACCACACCTGGGGCAAGATTCTGGACCTAGTTTTACAGAGAGTGAAACTGAGGTCTCGGGGCTATTCCAACTGTTCCCTGCATGACGCCAAGATGTCTTATCAAACTCCCAGGCTTGTTCAGAGAAGGCTTCTAAACTCACACCCACTAAAGTTGTGTGCGCTGGGACGGGGGAGAGGGACTCGATGTCCTGCCCCCAGAGGACAGATTTACACTTAAAACCAAGATTCTTCCTCTCTTGGCAGAAGTGTCAATGGCAATCTATATCAAGGATTTTAAAAACAGTCTAGACCCTTTGGTCTAGCAATTCCATTTCTGGGAATCTCTTGTAAGAAATTAATCCTTAACGTGGACAAGGCTCTAGACACAGAGGTGTTGAATGTAGCATTATTTATGCTAGCTGAAAAGCGAAATCAGCTGTGTCTATATTAGCAATAGACGCATTGCTAACATTTGTTGAATCAGGCTATTGGCAAAGCGTTTTGCCTGCACTATCTCATTGAGTCCTTACAGCAGCCCTGCAAGACAGGTACTAGTATTATCCCCACTTTGCAGATAAGGAAACTGGTGCAGGGAAGTGAACTAACACGCCCTAGATCACAGAGCTAGTAGGACATTACAGCTAGGATTTACAGTAACATGAAAACATGCTTCTGTTGATATGGTCTTTATAAAAAAGTACCACAGGCTGGGTGCAGCGGCTCACGCCTGTAATCCTAGCACTCTGGGAGGCTGAGACAGGCGGATCATTGGAGCTCAGGAGTTGGAGACCAGCCTGCGCAAGAGTAAGATCCCGTCTCTACTAAAAAAAATACAAGGAAATGAATTGGCCGACTAAAAATATATAGAAAAAATTAGCCGGGCATGGTGGCACATGCCTGTAGTCCCAGCTTCTCGGGAGGCTGAGGCAGGAGGATCTCTTGAGCCCAGGAGTTTGAGGTTGCTGTGAGCTAGGCTGATGCCACGGCACTCTAGCCCAGGGCAACAAGAGTGAGACTCTGTCTCTAAAAAAACAAAAAACAAAAAATACCACAATTGATATATGGAGTGATCATAACTATATTGAGCATTAATAATAAAAATGACTCAGAGATTTATTTTTAAAGACCACGAAAAAATACTCCAAAATACTAAGATTCTTTTTAGGTACTGGGCGTACAGGTGTTTCGTGACATTTTTGGCGGTGGAGTCGTCAGGGAGAGGTTGTTTCTTTTTGCTACTTTCCACAATAACATATTCTTATAATTCATGATATAAAATGAACTTTTTAGGTTTCTTTAAAAGGGAATGTAGAATCGATCATATGAGAGGATGGTTTTCCAATAGAGGTATTTCAGGCAATAGAGGATCTATTGGGGACAGAAAGGACCCTGCTGGAGTCGCCCCCAGCTGACCTTGCAAAAGTTTCTGATGGCCCCCTGCAATCTGACCCAGAGAAGCCGGGCTAAGGAAAGGCTCTGAAAACAAGCCCAGGAGAAAGCTCCAAACCCTTGGTCCCAGATCACGCGCGCAGCCCAAGGAGGTTTTCCAATGGCAGGTCTGGGCCCAGGGAGGCCGGGGCGTCTGTGTTTCCATCTTCCCTCTGCAGGGTGGGGACTGGCAGGCAATGGTAGAGGCCCCTCTATGGCTACTACACCAGCGGGGCCAGGGAGGGCGGCCCAGGGGCTGGCGCACTTCTCAATCTCCACCAGGCTCCCCCTTCTTTAAAATGGACAAATGTTTGCTCAACCTGACACAAACCATGAATAAAACAGTCCTCTGAAAACTTTACTTGTATTCGTCTATACTACACTGTCAAAGTAAAAACGCTATGCTTGTTGGGCAAACACAGCTTCAAAACAGCTACTCCTAGAAAAAAATCCAGAGGCGCCCTGCCCCCCTGTCCCGCCCCAGTTTTCCGCAGGGAGTCCCAAGAGCTAATGGCCTGGCAGGCTGGGCAGGCCACGTGAGGGCAGCGGGGCTGGGGACTCACGGAGCCTGGGATCTGGGCCAAGGAGGCTGCAGAGATTAGGGCCAGAGGGGACGAGAGGTCAAGGTCAGGCCAGCACTGCTTCACCTGCTACCTAAAACCTATGGCTTTATGTTTAAAAACTTGATTACAGACCTTTTTTCCAAAATAAAATAATAGATAGTATTATAGAAAATTTAGGAGAATAGAAACTCACGGAGAAGAAATAAAAGATTTTTCTGATACATTTGTTTTATTTTATTGCCTTTCTGTTCTTTTTTTTTTTTTAAGAGACAGGATCTTGCTGTTGCTCAAACTAGAGTGCAGTGGTGTGATCACAGCTCATGGTAACCTCCAACTCCTGGGTTCAAGTGATCTTCCCACCTCCCGAGTAGCTAGGACTACAGGCACATGCCACCACTTCTGGTTACATTTTTTATTTTTTGTAGAAACAAGGTCTCACCTTGTTCCCAGGCTGGCCTTGAATTCCTATCCTCAAACAATCTTCCTGCCTTGGCTTCCCAAAGTGCTGGGATTACAGTAATGCGCTACTGCACCCGGCCATGATAACTTTATTTTATCATACATTTTATTTATATTAAATATATTTTCCCTTTGAAAATAAGCTGGGAGGAGCATTCGGTTTTCACTTTAAACATTTCTGTGTTTTTGGGTGTGTTGGAGAATATTAACCTTTTTTACATGTTAAATAATATCTGTTGTTTTAAAATTCTTTATAAATTTGGTAAATAAAAAAATAAGGCAGAAGCAAAAAATTATTATAGTTTACTTAAATATCTTTTATATTTTGGAAACCTCGTTTTTATGACATATAGCAGGTACTGAGGAAAAAATAATGTATATCTTTGAGAGTGCGGAACTCCCAAATACGAACGGTACAGAGGTGGTGTGTACAGTGAAGTCGGTTTCCTTCCCTCTCTATCCTGTTCTCCAGACACCCAGTTGCTTTCCCCAGGGAAAACCATTCTTGCTGCTTTTTATTCATTTTGACAGAGCATATCTTTGCATTTGCAAATGTATGTGTGTACGATTGTTAGTAATTATACATGTATGTGTGTGTGTGTGTGTGATTACACTAATTATGGCACTCTGTTCTGAATCTTGCTTTTTCACACAATATATCTTTTTTTCTGATTTTTTAAAATTTATTTTTTCTTTTTCTTTCTTTCTTTTTTTTTTTATTTTTTTGAGACAGAGTCTCACTGTGTGCCCAGGCTAGAGTGCCGTGGCGTCAGCCTAGCTCACAGCAACCTCAAACTACTGGGCTCAAGCAATCCTGCTGCCTCAGCCTCCCAAGTAGCTGGGACTACAGGCATACACCACCATGCCTGGCTAATTTTTTCTATATATTTTTAGTTGGCCAATGAATTTCTTTCTATTTTTAGTAGAGATAGGGTCTCGCTTTTGCTCAGGCTGGTCTCGAACTTCTGAGATCAAACGATCTGCCCACCTCGGCCTCCCAGAGTGCTAGGATTATAGGCGTGAGCCACCGCACCCAGCCAACTTTTCAAACCAATTTTTTTTTTGTAACTTAACATAAACATATCATGGACATCTTTTTATTCTAGTGATGTAGAAGGCAAAAATTATTTTATGGCACTTTATGGATATACTACAATTTATTTTTATTTTTTAGAGACAGGGTCTCACTATGTTGCCCAAGCTGGACTTGAACTCCTGGGCTCAAGGGATACTTCTGCATAGCCAAGACTACAGGCACGGACCACTGTGCCCTGCTATAGTACAATTTGTTTCAACAATCCCTTATTATTGGCTGTCTTGGTTATTTCAAATTTTTAACTATCATAAATAAAGATGCAATGAGCTCCTTTATAATGTACATCTTTGTGCACTTATCCAATCATTTCCTTTGGATAAATTCCCAGAAATGGACTTATTAGGTCAAAGGAGAGGCATGCTTTAAAAGCTTTGATGAATGTTGCCAAATTTTCCTCCAAAAATATCAGGCCGACATCCACTCTGAACAGCAGTGGATGAGGTGTCTGCTCCTCATGAAGGGTCCAAATTGCTTTTCCCCAATGTCACTTCTAGAGGGAGAAAACAGGGGCTCAGGATATGCTCCTTCACTGGGCAGAAACTTTGAACAAAATAATAATAGTCCCAATCAACAGAGATGTCCTTCTCTTAGACCTGGAAGGGTCCTTAGCAAACTTCTATTGGAATTTTTACTGCAAAGACAATTTGTCTGAGGTTTTATTTATTTATTTTTCTTTCTGCTATTGGTCTCTTTCTCCCTCTAGATTGCAAGCTGCATGTGGCCAGGGGTTGTGTCTGGCTTGTTCACTGCGTATGACCAATGTCTTGGAAAGTGCCTGGCACAAGGAATTTCTCAGAAAACATGAGCTATCATTGGGATGGGGGACAAGAGGGCTTGCCACAAGGTAAAACTCCATGAAGGTAGGAATAGCATCTGTCCTTCTCTTTTGTGTCTCCAGTGCTAGGACAGTCTGTGGCACATAGTTGTTGCTCAGTAACTTTTAGGTGAATAAAAAATGAAAGTGACAAGCTCTAGAGAGTCAAAGGTGGTAGTAGATCTGCAGGCTCCTAGTTCAGTGCTTTCTGCCTGCTGCACCCTCTTACTCACTTTCATTCTGTTTGTACCGAATTTCCATATTCATGGTCCCTTGGTTTCTGTGCTTCAGCAAAACCACATTTCTGCTGTCAAACAGAGAAGCATGGGAGATCACCTGTTAGCCACTCTAAGTCCCATCTGACATTCTCAAACGATTTTCCGATGGCAAGGACCAGGAAGGGAATTTCCCCATGCATGCCCAGCTCTGGCTCGTCTGTGCCCCCTTCACTTGGATGCTGTTCTGTGGGCTGCTGTCAGCATGAAAGCTATTTTTGACTAAGTGGCTACCTAATCTTACATAACCCTCAGCGATTCAGGCCAAGGTCATTCAGCTTAGTGCATGAAAGACACTTCAGAAACCAGTGATCCCCTTCCCCAGAGTCCCTCCAAAGAAACAGAGCTGGGAAGGTAGTGCCCATGAGAGTGGCTAAGTCTCCACTGCAAAGCACAGCTAGGACCTTCTGAGCACAGCTCTGCCTCTGCAACAACCCCTGAGAGAATTCCCCGAGTTTCCTTTGACCCAATATCCCTGGAACATGGGTGGAATTATGAACCCAGGAAGCAGGGTATTGTCACGTCTCCCCCACCCATGCTGTAAGCAGTCCTGCTTCCTCCCCTAATGTGGAGATGCATGAGCTCTGGAAACCTGAGAGAACCCATGGATGAGGAATACACTTGTCCCTCCTATGGGAGAAGTGATAAGCCCACGTTTTAATCTCAATTTTGTTGTATTGGAAAAAAGAGAGAATAGCATTCCAGGCCCTCTGGATTCTAATCCCAAATAGCTCTCTTATCTTACCAGCAAGCCCTTAGCCAAAAGCCTGCCATATATTAGAAGATGCTCCCTAAACGCATAGTGAAGGAATTCTAGTCTGCTTTCTCATACTTCCTGCCACCCCAACCACCTGCCAATCGAGGTCCTGCTGGTGAACACTCTGCATCTTTGCACATGCTGTCTCTTCCACTGATGAGCCCTCCACGGCATGCTCTACAGCATGCTCTGCGTTCACGGACCAGTTCAAAGCCTCAAGACCACCTTTCCAGATCCCCCTCAACAGAGCTGGTTGTCCTTTCATCTATATTTTCCTAGCACATTGCTCACATTTCTGTTTGGAGCTTCTTATAACATAACAGGCTATGTACTCATCACAGCCTATGTTCTGTCAGATGGTGAGCTCCTTGAAGACATTTCTAAGCCCTTAGTGGTTGCTGTATCTCCAGCACATATAGCTGCCTGGTACTTATTGTGTCCCCTGTAAACATCCATTTGCTGGATGGATGTGCCTGGAGACTCTAATGACTTCTGTAGTTCACAGAATCACTTGCATTTCAAATCTAGCATGGGCTGGCTGAAGAAGACACAGGACAGCCACTGGAGTGGATGTTCCGCATACTCATGGAGTCAATATAGCTATTCTCTCTTAAAAATTTTTTACTCTCACAAATGATTGGTGTTTGTTGTAGAAAACACAGCACAGCTGCAAGAAAACCACTCTGAATATTTTGGAGCATCTTTTCAGGCTTTTTTCCCTTATGCACCCCTCCCTCTACTGTCTTTACAGAAATGGAACCTCATGGTGCTTTCTGTTTCTTTAACCACCTCATTTAACAATAGGTAGAGGATAACAGAGTATCAGTCCTGTCCTGTTTCCTAGGAACCGCTCTTTCCGGCCTGCATTCAATTCCAGAAGGCCTATGTTACCTCAAAGAGAGCCCGCCCCCTGGCCTTAGTTGATTGGTCCAGAGGCGGGTTTTGACCTGAGCTGGGCCAATCACAGCACCTGGCTGCCCTGCCCATAGTTGACTGGTTCAGATTTGGGTATTTGATTTGGCCAATAGATTTCTTGCTTGGGATTTCCGGATCTGGAGTTAGAGACAGCTGGGTCTTCCCTGTGTCCCAGACCATGTTCCCCACTCTCTGGTCTGCAGTGAAGAAGTGAGGCTGACATGCAGGCAGAGGCAAACAGCAGGTGGCGAGGGTGTCTTTAAGCAGAGTTCCAGATTCTGCTTGTTCTCCAGGCCTGGCCACACTGTGGTCCTACCCGAACCGTGGCCACCCACCTCTGCTTTGGATACCATGGGCCAACAAATCCTCCCCTGTGCTTTTTCCATTTTGAGATGGATCCCTGTCATTGGCCACTGAACAGCTCTTAACACACACATAACGTGTGATGGACTTAACTCCATGTCCGTGATATACACACACAACTTCATTTTAAATGGTGGCAGGGTACAGGCTGGATTTCCACTTTTAACCAGTCTTCTGATGGATACCTCAATTATTTCCATTGTTTCACCATGATGAGCAATGCTGTAGCAAACATCATCATAAAGTCATCCTTGCCCCCATGCACTATGTTATCAGAATGGATTTCTAGAGGCAGAATAGCTACAGCAAGGGGTATGTTTAAGGTTTGTGGCTCGGCTTTTGACTGCCTCGGTGCCCTGTGGCTCTTCCTCTTTCACTGTTGCTGCCCACACAGTCCTGGACGCCTCCATGGGATTACATTATTTCAGACTGAGTCAGCTCCAGGGAGTTTGACCCTCATTTGTCCTTTGGCAGGGAGGGTCCAGGTTTTGGTTCCAATCTGCCTGTAAACTGTGCCCAAGCATTCTGTCGAAAAAGTAGGTGTAGCGTCAGTCATGGTCACGAGCATGTTCAGGGGGATTTTGCAAATCCAAGGACAAGTCCCTGGGTGCACAGTGAATGCTGGGTCTTACTGGGCCTGGGGCTGTTGACAAAGAAATGCCCAGCTTCAGGGTCATGGGCCGGGTCCCGGGGGTTTAGCCCAGAGGGCAAGGGAGGAAGGTGGCTATGAGGACATGTTTGGCGCTCGATGCCAGGGTGCAGGGCGCAGGCCTCAGTCTGGGAGGTCAAGGGACAAATCGGTCAACCTTCCCCGTGCTGAGTGCTATGCCCAGTGCTGGGGTGAGCCTGGGGCACAAGGCAGACACGGTCTCCAGCACCCTGGAGCTCACAGTCTGGTGGGGAAGACAGTCCCTGAGAGGGGCATGGGGGCCCTGCCAGGGCAGTGCTGGGTGTCTCGGTGAACAGCACGGGGCTCCCCCTGCATAGGGAGTGCAAAAGCCTTCTCGAAGAAAATGAGTTGAAGTGGACACTTGAAAGACGTGTTCTGGTAAGTGCAGTGAGGGGTGAGCAAGTACCCCGGGCACAGGAAAAGCCTGCGGAAAGGCCTGCAGTCGGCAAGAATGCAGCACACCGGACAGAAAGAAAGAAAGAAAGTGCTGCACAGCTCGCGCATAGAGATCCTGTAAAAAGAGTGAAAGATGAGGCTGCAGAGATGGCAAAGGCTCCTCGTGGCCAGGCCTAGTGGCCTGTGCTCAGGACTCTTTCCTGAGGGCAATGGGAGCCCTGGGGGAGCATAGCAGGGGAGAGGGGAGAAGGGAGAGGTGTGAGCCATGTTCGTCAGCGAGAGGCAGGGATAGAGATCGAATTAGAAGGAAATGGAGCCCATGTCTCTGGCAACTGTGGCTTGTCCCCAGGGTCCCCAGGCTGTCTGAAAGCTTCTCTGCCCGTTATGTTTAGGTTTCAGACCTCTTGGCTCAGCCCTACTGCCGTGAGAGCCAAACTCCTGGAGCCTCGATCAGCCTCTGCTTACGGCTGGTGCCCTCTGCGGGGTCCCCAGACGCCTGCTCTCTCCTGATAGATAAATATAGCACGTTCAAGTAACAGCGTAGACGTGAACACATCCCTAAGTTCTACATAGAGACGCAGTATTCCCCCCCCCCCGCCCCACCCACACCTTGCAGACAAGAATCTTTGTCATGAAATTAAATGGAACTGAGATAATGGGAACAGAAAGTGCTTTGTCAAAGGGAAAATGGCTAGCATGGTGGCTTTCAAACTTTATTTTTCTCTTAAGTAACAGAAGTCTTTTTTTTTTTTTTTTTTCCAAATGAAATCTCACTGGACACCCATATATCCATCTGCTCCCATGATGTCACCTTTTGGAAACGTCTTAAATTTTAAGTGTCCAAAACTTAGGCCTTGGATTCTGCCGTCCTCCTCAGAGCTGCCCCTCCCTGCCTTCTCCACGTCGGCTGTGACACGTTTTCTCCCCAGGTGCTCACGCTGGTCGTGGAGAGTAGGGCGGATGCCCCCGCCATCACAGGCCTGTGGGCTCTTCCTCAACACGTGCCCCTATCTGTCCCCATGTCTCCATCACCACCATCCCTCCTCTGGCCAACTATCATTCATCTGGATTCTGCAATAGCGCCTGCCTCGTCTCTCCCAGACGACACTCACCCTCTTTCTAGTTCAAAACTCACTCACTGGCCAGAATGAAACAGACCCGGAAATTCACGCACAGATCCTGAGTGCTCAGCTTGGTGAGTTTGCTTCCACCGAACACACCTGTGTAACCAGCCCCCAAATCAAGAAAAGGAATGTCACCATCAGCCCCTCCTATGCCCCTTTCTTGTCACCCCCATATCTGCCCCAGGGCAACAATCATCCTGACTTCTAACACTATAGATTGGTTTTGCCTGTTTTTGAACTTAGTATTCATGGATTCATATAATGTGTGCTATTTTACGTCTGCCTTAATCCACTCATCATTGTGTTTGTGAGATCCGTTCATTCTGTTGTATGTAGTTATAGTTTGCTCGTTTTCATTGCTGTATAGTATTCTACCATGTGAGTCTATCATTACTCAGTCAAGTACTGAGAGGCATTTGAGTAGTTCATGGTTTGGGACTATTACAAAGAGGGCAGTTGCTAATAGTCTTGTCTTTGGTGCACATAAGTATGCATTCTATTGGGTAGCTACCTGGGAATAGAATTGCTTTGTTATACGGTATGCAGATGTTCACTGATTGATATTTTTAAAGCACAATCAGCTTGCAGCATCCCCTTGCTTAAACCCTCCATGGCTTCCCACTCATTTAGAATGAAGTCCAAACTTTCTGTCTCAGCCCACAAAGGCCTCGCATGCCCTGGTGCCCGCTGACTTCTCCCTCTGCATCTCAAACCTGCCCTCGCACAATCCACCTTCCTGCCATATTGACCTTCTTTCCATTCTTGGAGGCTGCCGAGCTCTTTCTCTGCCAAAGTTCCCGGCCACTTGATGTGTCGCAGTTTCCAACCGGCCTGCTCTCCCCGTCCTTCACATCTCAGGTCAAGCAGAATGTTCTCAGAAAGCCCTCTCCTTTTGAAAGGAGAGTCTCCCAGGCTGAAGTAGCAATCAGTGTTATCGTCTCTCATTGCACCGCGCACGGTGGCATTTAATCTCAATTGGAAATTGTCTGGTTGTTGATCACTCTCTCACCCACTAGGCTGTAAACATCAAGAGACTGACACTGTCAGGTTCGAGGCTGTATCCCCAGCACCTCGAACTGGGCAGGAACATAGTAGGTGCACAATAAACATCAATGTGGTAAAGAGAGTGGACCAGAGAAGAACCAAAATCCTAAAGGCACACAGAGACCAGGGTGTAAGTCTTGGCTCTATTACTCACTACCCTTGTGCCTTTAGGCAAGTTGCCTAAACTCTCTGGGCCTCAGTTTCCTCCTCTGTAAAACAGGGATAATCCTGCTGGCAGTTCTTCAGGCAGGTAGGTGGTCGTAAGGACTAAGTGAGAATATATGTGTGTATATTGCCTAGCACAGTGCTGGGCACATGGTAAGTGCTATTTAAGTGGTGGCTTTCCATGCATCGACTCACTGAAGCTTCACTACAATTTCCGTCTCTTAGATCAAGAAACTAATAAATAAAGCCCAGGGAGATTAAGTGCCTCACCAAATAAATCTGGCTCTCCTCTGCTATGGTATTAGTGGTAGCATGTAAAAGATCATTAAAAAAAAAAAAACCAGAGGAAGGGGCAGGTGTGAGTTCCTAACAGGCGACAGCTTCACTCACCCCCACAGCCTTGACGTCCATTCATCCCCGTGAAACTCTAGTTTCATGAAACTAGGAACACAGTATGAAAACCACTGGTTACGCAAACATCCGTGGTTATTAATAGCTACAAAGGAAAAAAATAGAAAGATCTGCTTGCATAAAAATTTTAAGCTTCTGTATGACAAAAGACACCACGAACAAGTTCAAAAGATAAATGAGAGCACAGGAGCAAATTTTTAAACTTCATATGACAAAGGCTTACTATCCCTGGAATGAACACACTCTTGCAACTTAACTGGAAAAAAAAATGCATGACCCACTGGAAATATGGGCAAAGAATGTGAACAGTTTATAGAAGAGGAAATGAAAATGAGCAACAAACATATGTATAAGGAGGAAAATGAAAACGAAAGAACAAGCTCCCATATGTCTCCTAATATTGGCAAAAACAAAAACATATTGGTAACATTTATGGCTGATAGTGGCATAAGAAAACCAACTCTATGATATCCATTGTTGGTTGTAAAAAAGTACAGCCTTTTAGGACAACTTTTCCAAAATATTATGGCAGAAAGTGTGAAAACTTTCAGAAGTGAAAGCAATAATACATAAGCGAGCTAGATACAAGAATATTCATTGCAACATCTTTGTAACAGCAAGAACCTAGAAACATCCTGCTTCCATCAATACAGTTG
The DNA here is from genome assembly GCA_008750895.1 of Mirza zaza. Classification (NCBI taxonomy): domain Eukaryota; kingdom Metazoa; phylum Chordata; class Mammalia; order Primates; family Cheirogaleidae; genus Mirza; species Mirza zaza. The sequence continues at coordinate 1,781 of VSMD01060135.1, read as the reverse complement.
CATATTATGTAGCTTTTGAAACAAATGAAGTAGCTCTATGTGTGTCAACTAAAAATTATCTCCAAAACATATGACATGAAAAAAAGATGTTAAAGAATAATGTGAATGGTTTGTTACCATTTTAGTAGAAATCAAACAAAATAAACACATCCAAATCACCCTGAATACTTAAGCAAGGGGGGAAAAAAGGAAGAGAATCACTTTTTTTTTTTTTTTTTTTTTGAGACAGAGTCTCACTCTGTTGCCCAGGCTAGAGTGCCATGGTATCAGCTTAGCTCACAGCAACCTCAAACTCCTGGGCTCAAGCAATCCTTCTGTCTTAGCCTCCTGAATAGCTGGAACTACAGGTATTTGCCACCATGTCTGGCTAGTTTTTTCTGTATATTTTTAGTTGGCTAATTAAATTCTTTCTATTTTTAGTAGAGACGGGGTCTCGCTCTTGCTCAGGCTGGTTTTGAACTCCTGACCTTGAGTGATCTGCCTGCCTCGGCCTTCCAGAGTGCTAGGATTACATGAGCCACCATGCCCAGCCAAAGAATCAAATTTTTAACTACAGTGTGTCAAAGAAGTTGGATTGGAAGGTGTTAGTTTTGCCTTGGATACATCTTTAAGTTTGAATTGTTACTATGAGATGTATTATATTACAAATAATAATTAATAAGCAGTGCTCATTAATAAAGACTTAATAAATGCTACCTGCCCATCTAGTCTTGCAAAACCTCTTTTGCATTAACACTTACCTTACTTCAGTTCCTACAAATAAGCTGTTGGTTGGAGAGAAGGTGTTAATTGTCTTCCAATGCAACTTCCTCTGATTAACCTCTTGGCTTGCTCTGCTGCCCAGCCTCCTTGGGGAAAGAAATCTTACATCATTATTATTTTTAAAAGAAATATATGCTGTGAATATGCAATACATTCGCATGGTAGAAAATTCAAAATGAACAAAAGAGTGAGCAGTGCAAAGTGAGTCTCATTCTTTCCCTAACATCCTAGCCACTCTCCTAGCCCAGATCTACCCCTGGAAGGCAATCAGTGCACCAGCTTCTTGTGTCTCCTTCCAGAGATATTCTGTGCATATGTTAGCATATGTATGTGTATACAGTATTTTATTTTTAAACATGAATGCTGTGTATAATCTTCATGCACACAAACAAATATCTTGGTATGGAAGATGCCTTTCCATCCATTCCAGTCAGAATCTGATTAGTTCCAAGGTTGCAGCTCCCTCTTGCTCAGGAAGCCAAATTTCCCTAACCGAGGCAACGTTTCCATCCATTCATCTATCCACTTACGCATCCTCTAACATCGCTAGTATTTGCGGAGCACTGGAGCACTCACTCTGTGCCAGGCACTAGGCTAGCCGGAGATAAAGAGGTGAAAGGTAAAGTCCTTGCTCTCACCCAGCTGACTTTTTAGTGGGGAAGGAAGAAATTATGTAAAAGAAAACAAATAGTAGAAGAAAACTGGTCCGGGCACGGTGACTCACACCTGTAATCCTAGCACTCTGGGAGGCCGAGGGGGGCGGATTGCTCGAGGTCAGGAGTTCGAAACCAGCCTGAGCAAGAGCGAGACCCCCGTCTCTACTATGAATAGAAAGAAATTAATTGGCCAACTAATATATATAGAAAAAATTAGCCGGGCACGGTGGCGCATGCCTGTAGTCCCAGCTACTTGGGAGGCTGAGGCAGGAGAATCGCTTGAGCCCAGGAGTTTGAGGTTGCTGTGAGCTAGGCTGATGCCACGGCACTCACTCTAGCCTGGGCAACAGAGTGAGACTCTGT